>KV908693.1:63692-76192 GCA_002005505.1 Botryococcus braunii | reverse complement strand
GCAATTTTGAATTTTGGTATGAAAATTTGGAGGCGTGCGCAAACACCAAGGGGGTCAGAGCGGCTTTGGAGAGGCCAATGCCAGGGTCGGTGGAGAACTCAGCCATCAAGCAGTGGCTGATCCAGTCAGTTCCAGTCATCTGGCATTCTCAGATCTCATGCCACAAAGCAGCGTTCGACTTCATCGCGTGGGTGAAGAACAGTCACACTGGAGGGAGCAACCAAGACATCAACCTTGAGTGGTACAAGGAAATGGAGCAGGGCATCAAGACAGGGGAGACACTCAAGGTCTACCTCTACAGAATGATGGATCTGGCTACAAGTCTCAGAAACAACGCGTTCATCCTCTTGGACCACAATGTTGGGGAGCTGATGGTGAAGGGCCTCCCTCCTGTGCTGAGGCTCGAGTCCCTGGAGGTTATGTGTGAACTTTTGTGCTTGGCGTTCCCTGTATGACCCGGCACGAGGGTGTTAAGTCCGGCGACACTCTTGTTGTGCGTAGAGAAACAAGCAGTGTCGTCTGTGAGTGAAGAGACTTGACTGGCAACAGTAAAGTAGCAAACACCCGAAGTGCTTTTGATGTCCCAATCAAGTGTTACAATGTTTATTGCTCTCTCTCGTCACTCGGCAATTCAAACTACTCTATCAACAACGTTACTGATAGTCTGCATTACCAATGTCCGATGAGCCAAGCGATTACACCTTTCTGTTATACCTTATCTAGACCCTTCCTAAACCATTGTTCATGTTCATATGATGTCTTGACAGCAGTTTACCTGTATGACCCGGCACGAGGGTGTTAAGTCCGGCGACACTCTTGTTGTGCGTAGAGAAACAAGCAGTGTCGTCTGTGAGTGAAGAGACTTGACTGGCAACAGTAAAGTAGCAAACACCCGAAGTGCTTTTGATGTCCCAATCAAGTGCCTCAATCCTTCGAGCCAGGAGCCTATAGCCTTTCGAGCAAACCGTGTCCGATTATCTCATCCCTCCTTATTACCGTGCAATTGGTCTAGATTGGTTCTGGCAGAACTCCTGGGTTCTGCCACTGATTACTCATTCTACTAACTGTTCTCTCTGGTAATTGACGATGATCTGGCCACTATTACTCTTCTGAGGGAAAGGCACCAAAATGTTCTGTCACTATCATAACACTTCCCCTTGCCTTTTCCTCACAAAAACTTGGCCAACCCCAGAGCCTCACGATGTCCCTGAAATACCTGCCTTGTCAGAGGCTTCGTGAATATATCTGCTACATTCCTTGCAGAAGGGACGTATTTTACATCCACCTGACCCAACGCAATAGCTTCCCGTGCAAAATGGAAGCTGATTGCGATGTGCTTGGTATGTTTAGAGAACACTGGATTTCTGAGATGATTGATGCATCCCTGATTATCACAGTGGATCTTCACAATCCATGGAGAAATACCAATTTCTTCCAGGAATCCCTTCATCCAATTTGCCTCTTTGACAGCTGCACTTGCCGCCATAAACTCAGCCTCTACAGTGGATGTGGCCACTGCAGACTGCTTTTTGCTTCCCCAAACTACTGCTCCTCCAAACACACGAATTACGTAACCAGTAGTGGAAAACCTGTGATCCTGATCACCACCATAATCTGCATCCACAAAGCCCTCCAGCTCTGTGTCCTTCCCTCCAAGTACTAACACAAGATCCCTGGTAGCCATCAGATATTTCAACACTCTGATTGCTTCATTCCAGTGAGCAGTGGTAGGAGTAATCCTATACCTGGAAAGCACTCCCACAGCCTGGGAAATATCAGGCCTGGTAGTGTTGGCAATGTACAACAGTGACCCAACCAGTTCACAATATCTGTGACCTGGTGGTAAGGGACTCCCAGCTCCAATGCTGGCACTGTTGTCCTTAGACATAGGTTGCTGTGTGGCCACAAAATCCTTAGTCATAGGGGTGTCAGGCCCCACAGACTCCAGATCCAGCCCAAATTTCTCCACTAGGGCATCAATCTTGGGGATGCAGCTCAGAGAAATCAACCCTTTCTCTCTATCTCTCATCACTTGACAGCCCAAGAAATCTTTCACCTCTCCTAGATCATGAATGGTGAACTCCTGCTTCAGCAACCCTTTCACTCTCTCAATCTCACTCATGCCCTTTGAAACTATCAGTAGATCATCAACATAGATCAGCACAAAGGATTTCCCTCCATCCACAGAGCATTTCACATAAACCCCAGCATCACTCTTGCATACCTCATACCCCATGGTATGTAGCTTCTCATTAAGGGTCTTATGCCATGCCCTTGGAGCTTGCTTCAGGCCATACAGAGCCTTCTTCAAGCGACACACAGTGTTCCCATCCCCATTCTCAAACCCAGGAGGTTGTGTGACATAGACCTCCTCCTCTAATTCACCATTTAGGAAGGCAGTCTTGACATCCACCTGGTGAATTTCAAGACCCTCCTGTGCAGCTACTGACAGCAAAGCTCTTCTAGACCCATAACTGCTGGTGGGAGCGAATACCTCCATTACATCTACTCCTGGAATTTGCCTGCACCCTTGAGCCACCAGCCTAGCCTTGAATCTGAGCACATTACCATGAGCATCCATTTTCACTGAGAAAATCCAGTGAACAGGGATTACTTTGTGACCACGAGGTCTTGGAACAAACTCCATCACCTCATGAGCATCTAAGGAGTTTTGCTCCTCCTGCATTGCAGCCTTCCAATATTCCCACTGTGGGGACTGCTGGGCTTCCTTTAAACTGGAAGGCACACTAATCTTCCCAAATCGCACACCAGTGTGCTTCCCCTGATCTGGCTTACTATTACTCTCACTGTCACCCACTACTCTTTCGCTGAATATCGCCGCACTGCACGAAGGGACTGTGGGGAGTGATCCAGACCCTCCTCTCTGATCTTTCTCTCTCTTAGACTCACAACTTGCCCTCTCAAGCTTGCTGCCAGTCTCTCTCACATCATCCTCCCAAACACAGGTACCTCTCGGAAAGCTCTTGTAATTGGGCGAATTCTCACACTGTCTAGGCTTCCGATTCACCTCCTCTGACACACTCTCACATGGCTGACGGTTTGCAGTCCCGTCTGGACTCTCACAGGCATTTGAACCACACTGCATGGCATGAGCTCTTGGTCTGTCTTGGGACTGTGCCCATGTCTCTCTCTCTCTCTGTCTGCTCCCTGCCAAACATGAGCGCTGGGGCGCAGGCCCAGCAGCACACTCACAAGCATAGCCCACACTTGCGTGGCTGGCACCACATTGTCTCTGGGCATTACAGACAGAGCTCCCATCTCTAACAATTTCCTCAGGTACTGAGCAGGTCCCACCCAGGCCACTCAGCTCGCTTGGACCATTTTCAGTCTGATCAAAGACTGTCCCCCTCTCATCGCTCACATGTGATGCAGGGCTCTCAGGATTCTGACCTCTTTCCTGCACTTCCCCTGGTCCCTGTGACTCGGTGTCACATTCAGTCAACCCCACTCGCTCACAGCTCTCGCCCTTCTCCTGTGCCAGCAGGAGCTCTCGAGCAGCAGTGCGCTGCTCATAGCGTTGTGATCTTGTCAATCCATCCGGCTGCTGGCCTTCGTTGTCAGGCTGCGGGGCTCGGAGTGTCTGCTGTGCTCGCCCCAAACACCGTTGGTGTTCTTCGCTGTCGGGATTCCCTCTTGCCATTCGACGAAGAGTCTCCAGCATGCCGGACTGGTCCAGGTCCAGCTGGTGAGTTCCTCCCGGTGATCCAGTGGCAAGATCTGAGGCACCTTCCTCCAGGAGGCACTTCCCCTGACAGGCAGGCTCGGTTGCAGCCTCGTCAGGGGCTTCTGGGAGGGTGCTGTCAGGTCTGTTGCTGGAGCTGGGTATGCTGATCCTGCCATCTTGAGTGTGGGGCTGGATGGGATCAGCAGGAAGTTCACTATCCCACTGCTGGAGGTGCAAACCTTCTGGATATGAAAACATCTGTGGCTGTCCAGGCAGAGTGTGTAGTCCTACTCTGGAGGCCCCCCGAATGTGCTCCACAAATTCCACATCTCTGCTCTCCCGCCAGACCCCTCCTCCTAGATAGATTCGATATGCCTTGGACACTGGTGAATATCCAGTGAACATCCCGGGTACTGCCTTAGGAGCAAATACACCCCTCTGCTGGTCTGGAACATGCACGAATGCCAGACATCCCCAGGTACGTAGAAGGGAGACATCAGGTTTGTATCCCATAAACATTTCACAGGGGGTAAGAGGCCTGCCTGAGCTGGGTCCCATGTTCACAAGGGTGCAGGCTGTCTCCAGTGCCTCTTTCCACATCACGGGACTGGCTGCTGCAAAGTTGAGAAGTGTCCTGGTTCGCTCCTTGAGGGTTCTGTTGGCTCGCTCAGCTATTCCATTCTGTTGCGGGGTATATGGTGCTGACATCTCCAGTTTAGTGCCCTGAGATGCACAGAACTCCTTGAATTTGGCATTAACAAATTCAGTCCCCCTGTCACACCGAATGCATTTCACAGTGGTCCTTCGTTCTGTCTGCCAAAACAGGACAAGATCCCTGACAACAGCTCCAATGACCTCCTTTGATTTAACTGGCAAAGCTGCTTTCCATCCTGATGCTTCATCAACTACTGTCACCCAATACCGTTCTCCAGTAATTGCAGCTGGAGATATAGGACCCACAGTATCAATGTGAATTCTGTCAAGGGGGTTCACTGCAGGTCTGGAACTTTCCCCAAACGGTGGGCGTGCATGCTTCCCCTCAATACAGGCTTCACAGTACTTGGGGCATTTTTCACAAGGAGGGAGATGTGTGTCCAGGCCAGTGACCAATTGCTCGCTGCTCAGCCGTAGCATCCATGGTTCTCCAGGGTGTCCCAGTCTGCTGTGCCACAGGAACCGTCTAGTGCAGTCGTGCTTCAGGCTTTTCTTACTTTTCCTCTTCAGGGCAGCTGTTACTGGGCATGGGGTTTTACTTGCAGTCACAGGCACACAGTTGTGTACATAATACAAACCATTCTCTGCACTCACTGGCATCCTCCACCCATTTGGGCCTGTCACTGCTGTAAAGCTGCCCACACCGTCTGTGGCGAGGCAGGCACCATCACGAAGCGCAGCAGATACTGACAGGATATTGGTTGTAGCTGAAGGAACACACTGCACATGATGCAGCCACAGTGGTACGTGCAGTGAGGACAACAGACAGACTGAGCCAGTGGCAATGATTCCTCCTGTTGCATCTGAGGTGGCAAGTTGAAGGGGAATAGGTTTGGTATGTACAGTGGGGGCATGCAGCAGGGATAGGCTGTTCACAAGGTGCACTGACGCTCCACTATCCACAAGCCAAGACTGTTTGGACTGTCTATTGCAGTGAGAGTCCAGCACATTGTAGGACACTACGTATGGCATACCTTCTAAAGGGGGAGAAGGAGGGCCATGTGGTGGATGCAACAGTGGGAATGCTCCAGCTCCCGGGAAGGCATGCTGCACAGTTGGGGGTGGCTGAGGTACTCCAGGGAATTGGCCCTGAGGCCACATGCCAGCTAGCTGCTGTACAGCTGCAACTACGTTCCTCTGGGTGTCTGCATCCCTCTGCCTCTTGCGGCAGTCTCGCCAGAAGTGCCCCCTTTTGTGGCAGTAGTTGCAGGTCCCCTTTATCTCTCCCTTTGCTTCCCCCTCTGCTGGCTGCTTGGGTTGGTTCAGCGCACATGCTGTCGGTGCAGTTACTGGGGCAGGTGGGGTAGGCTGAGCCATCATGACCACTGCCTGTTGCTCTCCATCATCATTATACCCTGAGGCCTCTGCTGTGGTGGAGATTAGATCTGCCAGCTGGTCCAAAGGCTGAGCAACTGCAGTGGGTAGCAATCCTGGTGGGTTGGCTGCTGCTGGAAGTCCCTGCACTATCTGGGTTGCCACATGACCATCCAGGAGATCATGTCCGTTACGTTTCAGGCAGCTCTTCAGATTGATCATCCTGGACACATACTGGGAGATAGTTTCCCCTCTCTTCATGCCCCTTGCCATCTCCTTCAGCCAGTCTGCATTGGCTTGAGGGTTGTGTCCACCAACAAATTTCTTGCATATAAATACGTAGGCATCATAAGCAGATGGCTTGCTAGACAGTTCCCCCAACCATTCTTCTGGTACTGATTCATAGATCAGTAGCATAGCAGCAGCATTGTGAATTGTACCAGGCATGGCTTCTTGAATAGCAGGTAGGGAACCTTTTGCACTATTAGCAGCAGTGAATGCATTATCCCACACTATAAAGTTCTGACCATGACGCAATAGCTTGATATGGACCTTTACTTGCGTGGCAATAACCTTGGGAAGACTGTCTCCCTCACCCTTGGAGGTACTGGGTGTGCATGGCTCTCGCGTGGGGGTTGATGTTGATTCCTCGTCCGCTGACTTTGATGCTTCACTGGTGCTCGTACCCTTCTTCTTCATGCTGTTCGGACCCTGTCAATCTTCGCTCCTTTCTGACAGTCTGGAGTCGCCGTCCTCGTCCTCACTGTCGTCTTCTGTTTCCCACTCGTCCACTTCAAATTGTCCTTCGCCGTAGAGGATCAGATGATCAATGAAATCGTCTCCCAGGCTGCTCAAAGCTAGCTCAATCGCTGCGTAGGCCGCTTTCTCGGTCCAATATGCTTCGTGCGATGGACCTCCTGTTTGCTGTAAGCACCTCTCAAAAATTGCTCGTGTCAGGTATCCAGGCTCTCCGTTGATGAACGAGATTTCCCAAACAGTGAATTTATATGCTGGATAAATCGGGAAACGCTCTCGGAACCACTGAGGTGGGGTAAGTGCTCCTCGTCCGTGGGCTTCGTGGACGAAGTCCTTCACCAGGAATACCCGTTCGTCTATCGTTCGTGGGCCTGTCTTTCCTCCTGCCTTTCTTCGCTCGTTGTATGTTGGAGGAGGAGGTGGAGGTGGATGAGGTCTACTTCTGCCCGTGCTCATACGTCCTGTTTGTCGTGTTCGCGCCATCGCAGACTACTCTGCCCAAGTCATACATTTTTCATGCCTCAGCAGAAAAGACGTGGGCCCATAACCTGTGAACTTTTGTGCTTGGCGTTCCCTGTATGACCCGGCACGAGGGTGTTAAGTCCGGCGACACTCTTGTTGTGCGTAGAGAAACAAGCAGTGTCGTCTGTGAGTGAAGAGACTTGACTGGCAACAGTAAAGTAGCAAACACCCGAAGTGCTTTTGATGTCCCAATCAAGTGTTACAATGTTTATTGCTCTCTCTCGTCACTCGGCAATTCAAACTACTCTATCAACAACGTTACTGATAGTCTGCATTACCAATGTCCGATGAGCCAAGCGATTACACCTTTCTGTTATACCTTATCTAGACCCTTCCTAAACCATTGTTCATGTTCATATGATGTCTTGACAGCAGTTTACCTGTATGACCCGGCACGAGGGTGTTAAGTCCGGCGACACTCTTGTTGTGCGTAGAGAAACAAGCAGTGTCGTCTGTGAGTGAAGAGACTTGACTGGCAACAGTAAAGTAGCAAACACCCGAAGTGCTTTTGATGTCCCAATCAAGTGCCTCAATCCTTCGAGCCAGGAGCCTATAGCCTTTCGAGCAAACCGTGTCCGATTATCTCATCCCTCCTTATTACCGTGCAATTGGTCTAGATTGGTTCTGGCAGAACTCCTGGGTTCTGCCACTGATTACTCATTCTACTAACTGTTCTCTCTGGTAATTGACGATGATCTGGCCACTATTACTCTTCTGAGGGAAAGGCACCAAAATGTTCTGTCACTATCATAACATTATGGCAACCGACAAGCCGCCATTGGAGCTGATTCAAAGAATCCTGCGCGCCGCAGCCAGCCGTGGGTACAAGGACCCACCTGCAGAGGGAACACCTCAGGCCATGGCAGCTGCAGCAGTGGCTGGTCCCTCTGGGGGGGTAGCTGGAGCGTCATCAAGCGCTGGAGCTGCACCAGGAGTGGGAGCAGTACCGGGAGTTGGAGCAGCACTACCAGCAAACGAACAGCCTCCCGCTGGCCCCTCTGCAACTACTTTTGGTGGCAGGGGGCGTGGACCTGGCAGGGCAAGAAGGCCCAGAGAGGAGCTTACATGCCACTTCTGCAAGGCAAAGGGCCACTTCATGACTGACTGCGGACCGCTCAGGCAGCTGCAGGCTCTGCATCAAAACATGCAAGCGGCAAGCGTTGGGCCTGCAGCTTACTGGGGCCAGGGAGGCCCACAGTCGTCTCCTCAAGCCTGGTGGGACCATGGATCTGGCCGGGGTGGCCCGCCTTCATCCGCTTCCAGCCCTGGACCTCCTTCAGCATATAACTATCCAACAAGTCAACACACGTTTCCGGGGTGGCATTTACCACCTCCACCCCCTCCTTCTGGTGAGGCGATGTTTATCTCTCTCAATGTGCTTGCCCCAACTTCGCATGGAGCTAGCAGCACATCTTGGTTAATAGATAGTGGTGCCTCTGTGCATATAGTCAATGATCTCTCATTGCTCCATAATCCAGTTATGCATAGACAGCCTCTTCCTCTGCACTTGGCAACCTCAGACGCCAAGGGAGGAATCATTGCATCTGGGTCTGTATGCCTTGTGAATGCAAGGCACGAAGTATTCTGGCTGCACAATGTGCAGTGTGTTCCTTCTGCGCATACCAACCTCATTTCAGTCACTGGTGCAATTCAGGATGGAGCATCTTTCCTGACTGACACTGCAGGTGGTTACACAGCCATGAAGGGACCTGAAGGGTGGTGTGGAGATATCACCCGCGCACGAGGTCTGTTTTTTTTGGAGTTTGTTAGTCCTGTCAGAGGGCAGCAAGTTGGCTGCAGACATATTGATCACATGGCTGAGGCGTCTCATCTTAGGAAAGGACACGTGTGTAGCGAGAGATCTCTGTGGCATGCTAGGTTAGGTCATCCTGGTGCCAGCAGCATGCAGAGGTTCTCCAAGGAAGATCTGGTTACAGGAATCAATATCTCCCTTGCTCCCTGCTCTGAGTGCCCCAAGCACTGTGAATCGTGTATACAAGGGAAACACTCCAGACCTCCTTTCCCTGTATCTTCCAGGCCTGCACATCACCCACTCGATAGAGTCCATGTGGATACTGTGGGTCCCATATCACCTCCTGCCATCACAGGTGAACGATATTGGGTCACTGTAGTGGATGAAAGTTCACACCAAGTTGCCTCCCTGCCTGTGAAGTCAAAGGATGGCATCCCAAAGGCTGTGATAGACCTGCTCCGTTTTTGGCAGACCCAACGAGGCACGGTTGTGAAGTGTGTGAGGACTGACAGGGGTTCAGAGTTCCTGAACCAGCAATTCAAAGAGTTTTGTGCTCAGCAGGGCACTAAGATGGAGTCCTCAGCGCCCTACACGCCTCAGCAGAATGGGGTGGCGGAGAGGATGAATAGGACCCTGAAGGAGCGAACAAGGACTCTGTTGGTCCATGCTGCAGCAGACCCCTCCCTTTGGAAGGAGTCGCTTGAGACAGCTACCCTCCTCTACAATGTGGGTCCTACTTCAGGCAGGTCCCTGACCCCCATGGAATTATTCTTTGGTGTCAAACCTGATGTGTCTGTGCTGCGCACGTTTGGCTGTGTAGCCCATGTGCACATTCCCAGTGGCCAAAGGTCTGTTTTTGGGCCCAAGACCATCCCTGGGATGTTTACTGGTTATTGTCCCCAGTCTAAAGCGTATCGTGTGTACGTGGGGAATGGAGTGTGGAAGGAGAGTAGGGACGTCAGCTTTATCGAGCACTTGAGGGGGGCTGAGAGAGTGGGTCTATCAAAGGTCCAGCCTGGGTCTGTCTATGATTCTAGGATATCACCCCCCCTTGGCAGTGAGAATCTGGCAACGCCTCAAGCAATTCCCTCTGCTGCTCCACCCACGTTCTGGGATGAGGAGGATGACCATGGAGTGGAGACGCTTTCCACTGGGGCTCCTGGGACCTCTGGACTTTGTGCTGGGGATCAGTCTGGAGACGGGACCACAGCAGCACATGACCAAGGAAACCCCACCAGCCTGGATTCTACTGTTGGGACCCCAGAACCATCTCAGCACTCGTGGTCGGTGCTTGAGCATATGCAGAATCTGGCCAGGGGGGGTGTAGAAACTCAATCCCAGGTAGAAAAAATGCAGAAGGTACAAGAGGGGTTGCGAATGCAGGGGAAGTCACAAATTCCCCTTCCTCCAGGGACCACCCTTACAAGGGAGCAGCGTTATGTACAGCGCGTGGCTAGGAGAGAGCATTCTGACATCCCATTGCATGCCCCTGACCCAGGTCAGGCAATTGTGAGTGAGCCAAACATGGTTGGTCTCCCTGATATGCAGGGGCAGGTTGAGACAGTCGAGGCTATGTTCGGTGCAGATGTAAGAGATGAGAGCAGTGGGTTAGACATGCCAGCAGTAGGGGAAGCTGGTGCCCAATCCCAGTCACTGGCTAGTCATGCTTATGGTGTGCAGGCTGACATTGTAGGCGCAGCTCAGGCAAGTCTGGGTAGTGTGCCCAAGTGTGAGTCCAGGAGAGAGAGAGAGCTGCTGCTCCCCTCTGCATTGCGGAAGGTGCGAGAATGTAAGGGTGCTGCACATGAGTCCAGTAGTCAAGGAGAGAGAGAGAGACTTGAGAAGGAATCAGATAATCCCGGCAGTACTGCCCAGTCCCAGCATAAGGTACATAATGTACCTTATTCTGGCAACCAGGGAGAGAGAGAGAGAGAAGGGAACAGCATCAGTAAGGCTGACAGCCCTGCTGCACCACAGCATAAGGTACAGAGTGTACCTTCTGTCACGTTGGGAAAAGTTCACGTGCCCTCAAACTTGAGGGAAGCCCAGCGCTCACCTCAGTGGGAGTTTTGGCAGCAGGCAATGCAAGAGGAGATGGAGTCTTTAGACACCCATGAGGTTATGCAGTATGTGGAAAGACCCCATGGGCAGAAAGTTATCCCTGTTCATTGGATTTTTTCTACAAAAAACGATGCACATGGGAATGTCACTCGGTTTAAAGCAAGATTGGTTGCCCAGGGTTGCAGACAGATTCCTGGTATAGATGTTGGTGAGGTTTTTGCACCTACCAGCAGCTATGGTGCTAGGAGAGCTGTGCTGGCAGTGGCTGCCACACAAAATCTTGAGATCCACCAAGTGGATATCAAGACAGCTTTTCTCAATGGGGAGTTGGAGGAAGAGGTCTATGTAACCCAACCACCAGGATTTGAGAATGGCAACACGAGAGTTGTGTGCAAGCTCAGGAAGGCACTCTACGGTCTTAAGCAAGCCCCACGGGCTTGGCACAAGACCTTGAGCGACAAGTTGAGCGTGATGGGGTATAGTGTGTGCAAGAGCGACGCTGGGGTATACATCAGGAGGGCCCCTGATGGTAATCTGTCGTTTATTCTTGTTTATGTCGATGATCTTCTCATAGTTGCCAGAGTGGTTGCAGAGATTGAGTGGGGGAAAGAGTTATTGAAGAAGGACTTCACCATCCATGATTTGGGAGAGGTGAATGATTTCCTGGGGTGTCAGGTCCTACGCAATAGAGTTCAGGGCACTATTTCCATGAGTTGCACTCCCAAGATTGATGCTCTTGTGGAGAAGTTTGGCGTTGCTGATGATGGACGTGGGGTTGATACCCCCATGTCCAAGGACTTCGTGGCTAGCAGCAGACCCGAGTCCTCAGATGGTATGTCACATGGGGCTGGTACCCCTCTGCCACCTGGTCATCGATACTGCGAGTTAATTGGATCGTTACTGTACATAGCCAATACGACCCGGCCTGACATTTCTCAGGCTGTTGGAGTGTTGTCAAGGTATAGAATGACACCCACTACCTCACACTGGAATGAGGCCATTCGAGTGCTGAAGTACTTGAGAGATACCAGAGAGTTAGCTCTTACTCTGGGTGGAAAGGGCCCTGAGCTAGAAGGCTATGTTGATGCCGACTATGCTGGGGACCTGGACCACAGGTATTCCACCACTGGCTATGTTCTATCAGTCTATGGTAGTGCCGTGGTTTGGGGAAGCAAGAAGCAGAGCTCAGTTGCTACCTCAACTGTGCAAGCTGAGTTTATGGCAGCTGGCCATATTGTGAAGGAAGCCAACTGGCTAAGGGGCTTCTTGGAAGAGATAGGGGCTGCACCTTGGAGGGTCAAAATTTTCTGTGACAACCAAGGATGCATTTCTAATTTACGGAACCCCCTGTATTCCAAATTCACAAAGCACGTTGCAGTAAGCTTCCACTACGCTAGGGAAGCTATGGCACTTGGGCAGGTAGATATCCTCTATGTGGAATCTGCACGCAATGTGGCTGACATTATGACCAAGCCACTTGCCAAGCCCGTGTTTGTTGGTCATCGTGATTCACTAGGTTTGAGAAGATACACTTAAAGCATGCAGGCAAGGGGAAGTGTTGAGTTCTGAACATTATTATTGAATGCCTTGTGCTTTAAGTGATCTTCATGTGTGCACTATTAGGATATGGGTCCATTGAGAACATAAGGTACCTTGAGACACGGCAGATTCTGGACGTTTTCGAACATAAGGTAC
>KV908693.1:28692-53692 GCA_002005505.1 Botryococcus braunii | reverse complement strand
ACGTGAATTGACACGACGGTGGTCCATTAAGGCTTCCACCTCGTACTCATCTTCCCCCTCCAGCACCTCTGCAGGTGGTGGGGGTTGCATCGAACCATCCCGCCGGTACCGTTCCAGGTTGGAGACATGAAAGACATCATGAATCCTCCATCGTGCCGGGAGGTCAAGCTCATAAGCTTGGGTACCCACACGTTTCACGACTTGGAACGGCCCTACCCAACGCGGGAGGAGCTTGGGCGTGCCCACCTTGAAACGGAGGTTCTTTGAGGAGAGGAGGACCCAGTCCCCCACACCAAATTGAACGTCCCTTCGTTTGGTGTTGGCATACTGCGCTTGTCTCGCAGTGGCCACCCGATGGGTCATCCTGGCCTCACTGATGAGGCGTTGCATGCCCTGAACAAAGTCAGACGCACCAGGTACCCGTCTATTGGGGAGAATCGCGACTGGCAGGTGGGGGTGAAACCCGTAGTTCAGCAAGAACGGCGAGGACCCCGTGGACTCGTGATCGCAATTATTGATCGCGAATTCTGCACAGACCAACTTCTCATCCCAATCATCCTGGGACTTGGCCACATACATGCGTAGCATGTCCTCGAGCACTCGATTCACTCGCTCAGTCTGCCCATCCGTCTGCGGATGGTAGGCTGTTGACATGGCTTGTCGAGTCCCAATGGATTGACACAAAGCTCTAGCAAAGTGGCTGGTGAAGAGCTTATCTCTATCGGACACCACCACTTTGGGAACACCATGCAACTTCCACACATTGTCAACGTACAGCTTAGCCGTCTGCTCAGCCGTAGCCTTGGTGGTTGTGGGCATAAGATGCACCATCTTGGTCAGCTTATCCACTACGACGAAAATGGCATCATGACCCTTGCCTGTCCTAGGCAATTGGGTAATGAAATCCATAGTAACCGTGTGCCAAGGATTCAGCGGCAACTGTAAAGGTTGCAGCAACCCCGCAGGCAAAGTGTTATAATAGTGACAGAACATTTTGGTGCCTTTCCCTCAGAAGAGTAATAGTGGCCAGATCAGCTTCAATGAATAATAGGTGGCAGAACCTGGGAGTTCTGCCAGATCCCATCTAGACCAATTGTACGTTGATTAGGAAGGATGAGGTAATCAGACACGGTTTGCTAGAAAGGATTTATGACGCCGGCGTGCAAGGACGAGGCACTTGATTGGGACATTAAAGGCACTTCGGGTGCTTATCTCTTGACTGTTGCCTATCAAGTCCTCATTCACATTCGGTCACTGCTTGTTCTCCTACACACAACAAGAGTATCGACGAGCTAATCACCCTTCGTGCCCGGGTCATACAGGTAAACTGACGTTAAGAGACTGAAGCCTCATTGACAGTGGGTTAGGAAAGGTCTAGGTAGTATTATTAAATTGATGCTAATGTTTTTCCTCGTTGAACACCGATAATGCAGACTATCGACAGTTACATAGATCAAGTAGTTTGAATTACGGAGCGATGAGAGAAAGCAAGTAGCATTGTAATGACTTGATTGGGACATTAAAGGCACTTCGGGTGCTTATCTCTTGACTGTTGCCTATCAAGTCCTCATTCACATTCGGTCACTGCTTGTTCTCCTACACACAACAAGAGTACCGACGAGCTAATCACCCTTCGTGCCCGGGTCATACAGGGAACGCCAACCTCAGAAGTTTACAGGTTATGGGCCCACCTCTTTTCCGCTGAGGCATGAAAAATGTATGACTTGGGCAAAGTAGTCCGCGATGGCGCGAACGAGACCAACCGGACGTATGAGCACGGGCGGAAGGAGACCACCTCCACCTCCACCTCCTCCTCCAACCTATAACGAACGTAGAAAGGCAGGAGGAGAGAAAGGCCCACGGACGATAGAAGAACGAGCATTCCTGGTGAAGGACTTCGTCCACGAAGCACACGGACGGGGAGCACTCACGCCCCCTCAGTGGTTCCGAGAGCGTTTTCCGATATACCCAGCTTACAAATTCACTGTTTGGGAAATTTCATTCATCAACGGAGAGCCAGGATATCTGACACGAGCAATTTTTGAGAGGTGTTTACAGCAAACGGGAGGTCCATCGCACGAAGCATATTGGACAGAGAAAGCTGCCTACACAGCGGTTGAACTAGCTTTGAGCAGCCTGGGAGACGACTTCATTGATCATCTGATTCTCTACGGCGGGGGAGAATTTCACGTGGACGAGTGGAACACAGAGAACGACAGCGAGGACGAGGACGGAGACTCTAGACTGTCAGAAAGGAGCGACGACTGACAGGGTCAGAACAGCATGAAGAAGAAAGGTACCAGCACCAGCTCTGAATCAAAGTCAGCAGGAGAGGAATCCACATCAACTCCTACCAGGGAGCCTTGCACTCCCAGCACCTCCAGAGGGGAAGGAGACACCCTTCCCAAGGTTATTGCCACTCAGGTCAAGGTCCATATAAAACTGCTACGAAAGGGCCAGAACTTTGTGGTGTGGGATAATGCTTTCACTGCAGCAAATGATGCCAAGGGTTCCTTGCCAGCCATCCAACAAGCTATGCCTGGGACCATCCACAATGCTGCTGCATTGTTGTTGCTGTATGAGTCAGTACCAGAAGACTGGTTGGGGGAGCTGTCAAGTAAGCCATCGGCCTATGATGCATATGTGTATATCTGTAGGAAGTTTGTGGGAGGCTACAATACTCAGGCCAATGCTGACTGGTTAAAGGAGATGTCCCGTGGCATGAAACAAGGGGAAACCATCTCTCAGTATGTCAATAGGATTATCAATCTGAAAGGTTGCTTGAAACGCAATGGACATGATCTTCTGGATGGGCACGTGGCCACCCAGATTGTGCAGGGCCTACCAGCAGCAGCCAACCCCCCTGGACTACTACCCACAGCCGTTGCTTATCCCTTGGACCAACTAGCAGATCTCATCTCCACCACAGCAGAAGCAGTGGGCTACGATGATGACCCAGACCTGCCTGCAGTGGTCATGACTGCCCAACCAGTGCAGGCTGTTGCAGCCCCTGCACCCACTGCCTGTGCTTTGACTCAGACCAGACAGCCTGCGGACACAGAGACCAAGGTGGAAGTACGTGGTACATGCAACTACTGCCACAAAAAGGGACACTTCTGGAGAGATTGCCGTAAGAGACAGAGGGACGCTGAAACCCAGAGGAATGTGGTGGCAGCAGTACAGCAACTGGCAGGCATGTGGCCCCAAGGTCAGTTTCCTGGAGGACCCCAGCCCCCTCCAGCAGTCCAGCATATCTTCCCGGCAGTGGGGGCGTTTCCGCTGCGGCATCCACCACCTGGTCCACCTTCTCCCCCACCTGAAGGTATGCCACTCGTGGTATCCTATAATGTTCTCAAACCTTGCAAGGGGAGAACTTCCAAACAGTCCTGGTTGGTAGAAAGTGGTGCGTCAGTCCACCTTGTCAATGATTTGTCACTGTTACATGCCCCCACAGTCCATGCTGCTCCCATCCCTCTGCAGCTGGCCACATCTGATGCAACAGGAGGAATTATTGCCACTGGATCAATTTGCCTATTGAACCAGCAATCAATCCCGCTGTGGCTGCATCATGTCCAGTGTGTTCCCTCTGCAACGATGAACATCCTGTCTGTGTCAGCTGCCCTTCGTGATGGAGCCTGCTTTACCACAGACAGCATGGGTGCTTTTACCACAGTCTCTGGCCCGAATGGCTGGAAGATGTCAGTTAGAGCAGAAAAGGGTCTTTATTATGTGCATGACTGCTTATCTGTTCCACCAGTGCAATGGTTGTCACCAGTGACAGCAGCAGTGAAGAGCAAACCCAAGAAGAATCTGCAGCATGATTGTGCGAAACGGTTTTTGTGGCACAGCAGAATGGGACATCCAGGCGAACCATGGATGCAGCGCCTGAGTAATGAACAGCTGGTCACAGGCATTGATACCTCCCTGTCATCCTGTGAGAACTGTCCAAAGTATTGTGAGGCATGCATTGAGGGGAAGCACACTCGTCCTCCCTTTGGTGAAAGTTCCAGGCCTGCAATAAATCCTCTTGACAGAATCCATATAGACACTGTGGGCCCTATTTCACCAGCAGCCGTCTCTGGAGAACGTTTCTGGGTGACTGTAGTTGATGAGGCATCTGGATGGAAGGCTGTCCTACCTGTAAAGTCAAAGGATGTAATTGCCTCAATTGTCAGGGACCTGATCCTATTTTGGCAGACAGAAAGAGGGGCAACTGTTAAGTGCATTCGGTGTGACAGGGGCACAGAATTTATTAATTCCAGATTCAAGGAATTCTGTGCAACTCAGGGCACTAAGCTGGAGATGTCTGCCCCCTACACACCCCAGCAGAACGGGATAGCAGAGCGTGCCAACAGGACCTTGAAGGAGCGAACCAGAACCCTCCTCAATTTTGCTGGTGCCAGCCCAGTCATGTGGAAAGAGGCCCTCGAGACAGCCTGCATCCTCCTGAATATGGGACCCAGTACAGGCAGGCCTCTCACTCCTTGTGAACTATTCATGAGATACAAGCCAGATGTGTCACTTCTTCGTACGTGGGGATGTCTGGCATTCGTGCATGTGCCTGATCAGCAGAGGGGGGTATTTGCACCAAAGGCTGTGCCTGGCATGTTCACTGGTTATTCCCCAGTGTCCAAGGCATATCGTATTTATCTGGGAGGGGGAGTCTGGAGAGAGAGCAGAGATGTTCAATTTGTGGAGCACATCAGAGGAGCTTCTCGGGTGGGAATGTCCACTCTCCTTGACCAGTCCCTGCAGTTCTCATATCCAGAAGGCTTACCAGACCAACACCCTCTCAGCAATCCTGCAGCCTCCTCACCTCAATGCAGCACTCGGAAACAGGCTGTCAGCGCTCCCTGCCCCAGCAGCAGACCTGACAGCTCCTTCCCAGTACCCTCTGACCAGGCTGCAACTGAGCCTGATAGTCAGGGGAAGCCTTCCCAAGAGGAGGGCATTCCCGATGGAACTCCTGAATCAAGCACGGGAGAACAGCAGCCGGACTTGGATCAGTCCGGGGCTCTGGACGCAATTCAACGACTGGCGCGAGGAAGCTCGGACAGTGGGCAACACCAACGGATATTAGAGAGAGCACAGCAGTTACTGCGTAACACTCTTCCGGCAACGACCATTCCGCCTCCGGATGGACTGTCGCGGGCTCAACGCTATGAGCAACGAACTGCAGCTCGAGATATCCTGCTGGCACAGGATAAGGGAGAGAGTTGTGAGCGAGAGGGGTTGACTGATGGTGACACAGAGTCACTGGGACCAGGGGAAGTGCAGGAATTGGGTCAGAACACCGAGAGACCTGTTTCACTTGTAAGAGATGAGAGGGGGGCAGTCTCTGATCAGACTGCAGATGGTCCAAGTGAGCTGAGCTGTATGGGTGGGACCTGCTCAGTGCCTGAGAGAAATGTTAGAGATGAGAACTCAATATGTGACGCCCAAGGACAATGTGGTGCCAGCCACGCAAGTGTGGGCCATGCATGGGAGTGTGCTGCTGGGCCTGCGCCCCAGCGCTCATGTCTAGTAGGTAGCAGACAGAGAGAGAGAGAGACATGGGCACAGCATCAAGACAGACCAAGAGCTCATGCAGTGCAGAGTGTTTCCAATGCCTGTGAGAGTCCAGACGGGACTGCAAACCGTCAGCCATGTGAGAGTGTGTCAAAGGAGGTGAATCGGAAGCCTGGACAGTGTGAGAACTCCCCCAATTACAAGAGCTTTCCGAGAGGTACCTGTGTTTGGGAGTGTTGTATAAACTGATAGGTACGTATAGATACGTGATGGCAAACGTACAAGATACAGGGGCGCTATCAGTTTATCAAGTGGTTTTAGGAAACATTGTATAACTTGAATTTCTCCACGTGTGGAGTACAAGTAAGAAGATGCGCCTGATTGCGTGTCACAGGGTATTGTATTATGTTCAGTTAGGTTGATCATATAAGTGACCTCCATGCAGTACAGGTCTTGTACTAGTGACGGTAAGGTCACAAGGTAAAGACTCCATTGAGTGTGTACGCGTGTATAAGTATGAGATCCCTGGTGCAGCTATAGAGCTACACGTTGGCATAGGGCCAAGTCAGGGTTGTTTATGTGACCATGCAGTACGGTACAGCCTCTCGAAAGGAACTGTACCGTTACCGCCGGTTACGATCAGAAGGCATAGAAACGCCAGATCGCGAGCAAGCTTGGCAGTCGATGGGGTGTGGAATGCATCTGGGCTTCGAGCTCCAAGCTGAATAGTGTTTGCTCTGTATTGAAGGACTGCTTGATATACTGCTGTCACATTCATTTCAATACAGGTAAGCTTGCGATCGCTGGCAAGGGTAACGGTCGCAGTCGTGTGGCTGCGATCGTAGGCGTTAAGCACATGCATACTGATGTTTCTGCTGATTATGAAACATTACATGTGTCTTGTGTTGCAGGAGCTGCATTGCTTGTATGTTACTGTTGTGCGAACAGTAAGGCTATTTGTGTGTGACGAGTTGCACACTGGTTATAGCGGTGAGTACAGATACGTATAACAAGCATGCTCCTGCTGGTTAAATAACTGTTTTGTTTTGATCTCTGATGATCCACATATTGTGCAGATTGGTTGGGAGTAGCCATTAAACTCCTGGGACTGCTGAAGGGCCAAGGGTGTCCTGATCGGAGAGCAGTCGGTACGTACACATATGTGGATAGGTTGCGTGTGTGTTTTATGTGGTTTAGATATATTTTATGGACACTGATGAACCCACAAGTAAATCGTAACGCTCGGATGCAGGCAGATATAGACGGCAGTGCGAGCACTGGTCTATATAGACATTGAGATTACTTGGTGGTGTTCACAGGTAAATATACGTAAACCATTTGTAATGAGTCGATGGGGTGTGGAATGCATCTGGGCTTCGAGCTCCAAGCTGAATAGTGTTTGCTCTGTATTGAAGGACTGCTTGATATACTGCTGTCACATTCATTTCAATACAGGAGCTGCATTGCTTGTATGTTACTGTTGTGCGAACAGTAAGGCTATTTGTGTGTGACGAGTTGCACACTGGTTATAGCGATTGGTTGGGAGTAGCCATTAAACTCCTGGGACTGCTGAAGGGCCAAGGGTGTCCTGATCGGAGAGCAGTCGGCAGATATAGACGGCAGTGCGAGCACTGGTCTATATAGACATTGAGATTACTTGGTGGTGTTCACAGGAAGTGATTCTCCTACGGCATACGTACCGCTTACAGTTACGGCATCCTCCAACTAATACACAACAAAGGTGCTGGGCCCACAACTTGCTGCATGCCAGAGGAGGAAGTCATTGTGATCGAAGATACACCGGAACCTGAAGAGCAACGGACGCCGAGACCTTTCCCAACAACGAGAGGAAGAGGACTGCGACCTGCAGTACGTCAACAGCATCCAAGAAGACCGGAATACTCAGAGTATCCCATTCCTTTTGTCAGGACTCACTTTAAAGTTCCTGACTATTTTGGAGACCCGGGTCTGTATATTCATATTGAGAGGCCTGGTGTTCCAAAGGGTCAATTTCAAAGGCCAATTGTGCATCACCAAGACATTGTGCTGAACAATCTTCCTGATCCTGTTGAACGAGCAAACTACATCTTTGTTAAGACTTGTGAAAGTGAAGAAGGGTCCGCTCTGTGTGAAGGAATCATATCAACGGCATTCTTGGCTGGTCTGACACAGCCACGAGAGGAGCCCATTTTGGTCAAGTGGGAGGAATTGATTGTGTTCAGTGATCCCCTTGCTGATAGCCTGGTGCATGAGGTAGCAGAGCTATACGGGAAGAGCCTTCCAAAAGAAGACTGGGAGGTGCACTATTTTCTGAAAGTGTGGAACCGTTTGCAGGAGTTATTTAAGCTAACTGCAGACGGGCCACGGGAAGGTTTTCCTTCGTTCTTTCTCGACAGAGCTATTGTTGAGGGAAGAGAGGGTACAGGACAGGTACTCAGGTGGTACAGAGAATACCACGTGTATATCGAGCTGGTACAGTTCCAGTTCCGTTTACACCAAGGGCAGAGTAAGGCAGTATTTGACCGACTGCCATCATGGAGGGAGGTGGAGGAGCTGGGACTCAATCCGTTGCGGCTCCATCCGGATTACTTCCAGACCTACGAGGGGATCTCACGGGGGTGGCTGGAACCAGTGATGGGGTTACAGCGATTGACATGGGAAGAGATTCAGGAGTTGGAACAGCAGTGGCTAGGGGATCTGAACCGGCCAGTACATCTGGCCGGGAAGATCCGACGAGTCCAGTGAACTCCAGTCTGCAGGTCACCACCTCCTTAGATAGACTGGGTTTTTCGTTGGACATCTGGAAACAAAATGTGTTCCATTGTGCCGTGAGCAGGAATGTGCTGGAATGCCTAAAAACGTCCATGCCGGGGACTAAAGGGGATGCAGTGGCACTGCATTTGTTGCTGCAAAAGGTTCCAGAAGTGTGGGCTCAGAAGGTGGCATTTGCTGAATCTGCAGCAGTGGCATTTAAATGGATTATGAGCCAGTTCCAAGGGGGAGCAAACTTGGAAATCAATGACCAATGGCTGGAGCTGTTGGACAGTGAAATAATGGGGAATGAGGGCACGTTGGAAGAATATGTGGCTAGGAAAGAGCTGCTGGCAAAAAGACTGAACGATAACAACATGCCAGTAACGCAAACAAAACTCAAGAAGTCAATCCTGAAGTGCCTTCCGTACCAGTTTGATGCTCATAAACCAAGTTTATCTTCTTCCACTGCTACATGCAATATTAACCAAACCTTGGCTGCTGTAAGGGTGGTTGCAGAAACCATTGGTTTCAATGATCAGCAACCAAGGGCTCCAAGGGCGGCTGTTGTCCGCAAGCCGGGTCCGGCTGTCAGGAACGATAATCGGACATGCTATGAGTGTGGTGAGAGGGGGCACATTAAAGTGAACTGCCCAAGACTTGTGCACCCTCCTAACCGAGGTAACCCACCCACTGGAGAAGAGGTAAATCCAAGGGCAGGGATGGCATCCTCAAAGTTACAAAACACTGGGGAAGGGCAGTGGATTGTTGACACGGGTGCTACTAACCATATATGCAATGATTTGCATTTAATGTCCAATGTCATTGTTTATGATGAAGCCAAACCACTGGGACTGGCAGCGAGTGATGGTCAAGGATTGCGAAAGGCACAGGGAAATGTGTGTCTATCTGTGCAAGGTGGGGGAAGTGTGTTGCTTACACATGTTGAGTATGTCCCGACAGCGACTGATAACCTCTTGTCCGTGTCAGCTGCTGTCAAAGATGGATGCACATTCTCTGTAAATGAAAAAGGGGAATATGTGGCTGTCATGTGCCAAGCAAATGAGTTCATGTGTGACATTGAACCGAAAGGGAGCTTATACTTCCTGTCACACAAAAGTGGGCTCTGTGCATGGGGAGGGGCGGCTGCACTTTTAGTAACTACACGAGAAGAGACAGAGTTGTGGCACAAAAGGTTGGGACATCCGGGAGTTGTATGCATGTCAAGAATGTTGAGAGAGCAGATTGTGAATGAGGTTAAAGGAAGTGTGGGTGAAGTAGAAAGAGTTGTGACTCACTGTGACGGTTGTATACGGGGGAAGCAGACTAGGACTCCCACGCCTTCCTCCACTGCGGCTGAGTCTACTGAGAGACTTCAGCTGGTCCATATGGACGTAGTGGGAGAGCTGCCTGTGGCTGGGCTGAATGGAGAGAAGTATATGCTGGTCCTTTTGGACGACTTCTCGCATAGAATCCAAATCAGGACGTTCAGTTCAAAGACTGAGGTAGGAGCACTCGTTCAAGAGGTCCTCTTGAATTGGGAGGTGTCAACTAAATGTAAAGTTGGCACTGTTAGGACGGAAAGAGGTACTGAATTTGTAAATCGCGAGCTGGCAGATTTCTTTGCCAGAAAGGGGATCGCGCATCAGACCTCTGCACCGTACACGCCTCAACAAAATGGCAAGGTAGATCGTGTAAACAGGGTAATCAAGGAACGAGTGAGGGCTCTCCTCTTCACAGCAGAGGCAGGGCCTGAACTATGGGCTGAGGCAGCACACACTGTGGTACGACTGCTGAATGTGAGTGCCGTCAGTGGAAAGGAGTCTTGTCCGTATGAGGCATTCTATGGCAAGAAACCCTCAGTTGCTCACCTGAAGGTTTGGGGTTGTTTGGCTTATGTGAAGCTGCCTGATAGGCAGCTGTCAGCACTTGGTCCGCGCTCAGTTGCGGGCATGTTTGTGGGATATGAAACAGGATCCAAGGCGTATCGGATCCTGGTGCAAGGCAAGGTAATGGTGAGTAAGGATGTGAGATTTATTGAAGATGAGTTGGGCTATCCGGTTGTAACTCCACCCACACTACAACCTGAAATGAGGGTTGAAGAGTTGTTTCATGATGAAGAGGAGGTACCTGAGGTTTCCCTGGAAGAGGCAATTGATGCCCCACGCGAAATTGCGATAAACCCGGAATTACGAACGGACGATATGCATGAAGTCATGAGGCGTGCACGGGAGGTGCTGCAGCAGCTTCCTGCAGAACTTCCAGCCGGGGAAGTGACTGGTGAGGGAAATGGTGATGGTGAAAGTCAAGGGCAGGCAAGTGAGAGAGACGAAGAGCAGCATGATAATGAGGAGAATGCAGAGAGGGGAAGAGGTGGTGGGCGTTACGAATTGAGAGAGAGAGTTGGCCCGCCAGATAAGTATGTTCCTGGGGCATATCACACGCAAGTAAAAGCCCATGCAGTAGTAGTTGAGGAGGCAAAATTGAAAGCATCAGAGTTGTCCATTCCAAAACACATTGGAGAAGCGCTTGCCAGTCCTCAAAAGGAGTACTGGAAGCAAGCCATGCAAGAGGAGCTAGATGCTAATGAAGAATGTGACACGTATGAGGTGGTGAGGAGGCCAGAGGGAGCAAAAGTGATTCCTCTGATTTGGGTGTTTGCCTTAAAGACGGATGAATATGGCGATGTCATCCGGTTTAAGGCAAGACTCGTAGCGCAAGGTTGCAGGCAGGTAGAAGGTATAGATTGTGATCAAACCTTTGCACCTGTCAGCACCCATGCATGTAGGAGAGTGTTGCTGAATATTGCAGCAACAGAAAATCTTGAGATCCACCAAGTGGATATCAAGACGGCATTTCTCAATGGAGAATTAGAGGAGGAGGTGTATGTAACGCAGCCTCCTGGTTTCTCTAATGGTGATAAAAAGGAGGTGTTTCGCTTGAGGAAGGCTTTGTATGGACTCAAGCAGGCACCTCGGGCATGGCACAAAAGGCTCTCCAAGGATCTTGGAGAGATGGGTTTCAAGGCATGTAGGAGCGACCCGGCCTTATTCTTGGACTCCGGAAGGGGTGAAGACCGGGCGTTCATTGTTACCTATGTGGATGATTTGCTGATCATCTGCAAGAGTGGTGAGAGAGTGTCAGAAATCAAGGGTGAGTTGAAAGCAAGATTTAAGGTTCACGACTTGGGGGAAGTGAAGAATTTCCTCGGAAGTGAAGTCAGGCGTGATCGCGATGGGGGAGTGATAGTGATTTCCAACGCTCAGAAGATCAAGGATCTTGCGGAGTCATTTGGAGTGAGTGAGAGTGACAAGGGAGTGAGCACACCCATGTGTAAAAGCTTTGTGCAGACAGAGCTTCCACAAGGGAAGGTGGGGGATGAGAGTGCGGGTTCAGGGTCTCCACTACCGGACGGACACCGGTACCTGGAACTCGTAGGGTCACTGCAGTACCTGGCCAATACCACTCGTCCTGATATTTCACAGGCAGTAAGCCTGCTGGCACGTTACCGTGCTGCCCCAACCACTGCACACATGCGTGCAGGGTTGAGGATTGTGAGATACCTGTTGGGCACCAAGGAGATGGGTTTGGTTTATGGGGGAAAGGGGAAGCAAAGTCTGGCTGGCTTTGTAGATTCAGATTTTGCGGGAGATGTTGATACACGAAAATCAACAACTGGTTTCGTGTTCATGCTGAATGGGGGAGCAGTGTCGTGGGGAAGTAAGAAGCAACAGTCAGTTGCTACTTCCACTGTCGAGGCGGAGTTTATTGCGGCGAGCCATGCAATAAAGGAAGGAGTATGGCTTGGGAGCTTGTTGGAGGAGCTCGGTCAGTCTGTGTCTGGTGTAGAATTAAGAATGGACAACATGGGCTGTATTGCAAATCTGCAAAACCATGTATTGTCCAAGTACACCAAGCATCTTAGCGTGTGCTATCATCAAGCGAGGGAAAAGGTAGCATGGGGGCAGATCACGCCGGTGTACGTCAACACAGAGGAAAATGTGGCTGACATTTTTACAAAGCCGTTGGCCAGTCCAGCATTTCTCAAGCATCGTGACAGCTTGAGAATGGGTTAAGCCTAGAGTGTTGAAGTTCTAGGGCTTTAGGGCTTCTAAGATTCTAAGTTTGGCTCGGAAGAGTAGTGCGTTAATGGGAACAATTGAACTCAACATTAATGAACGACATTATACATGTTTTCTAAAAGGGGAAGATTGTTGTATAAACTGATAGGTACGTATAGATACGTGATGGCAAACGTACAAGATACAGGGGCGCTATCAGTTTATCAAGTGGTTTTAGGAAACATTGTATAACTTGAATTTCTCCACGTGTGGAGTACAAGTAAGAAGATGCGCCTGATTGCGTGTCAAAGGGTATTGTATTATGTTCAGTTAGGTTGATCATATAAGTGACCTCCATGCAGTACAGGTCTTGTACTAGTGACGGTAAGGTCACAAGGTAAAGACTCCATTGAGTGTGTACGCGTGTATAAGTATGAGATCCCTGGTGCAGCTATAGAGCTACACGTTGGCATAGGGCCAAGTCAGGGTTGTTTATGTGACCATGCAGTACGGTACAGCCTCTCGAAAGGAACTGTACCGTTACCGCCGGTTACGATCAGAAGGCATAGAAACGCCAGATCGCGAGCAAGCTTGGCAGTCGATGGGGTGTGGAATGCATCTGGGCTTCGAGCTCCAAGCTGAATAGTGTTTGCTCTGTATTGAAGGACTGCTTGATATACTGCTGTCACATTCATTTCAATACAGGTAAGCTTGCGATCGCTGGCAAGGGTAACGGTCGCAGTCGTGTGGCTGCGATCGTAGGCGTTAAGCACATGCATACTGATGTTTCTGCTGATTATGAAACATTACATGTGTCTTGTGTTGCAGGAGCTGCATTGCTTGTATGTTACTGTTGTGCGAACAGTAAGGCTATTTGTGTGTGACGAGTTGCACACTGGTTATAGCGGTGAGTACAGATACGTATAACAAGCATGCTCCTGCTGGTTAAATAACTGTTTTGTTTTGATCTCTGATGATCCACATATTGTGCAGATTGGTTGGGAGTAGCCATTAAACTCCTGGGACTGCTGAAGGGCCAAGGGTGTCCTGATCGGAGAGCAGTCGGTACGTACACATATGTGGATAGGTTGCGTGTGTGTTTTATGTGGTTTAGATATATTTTATGGACACTGATGAACCCACAAGTAAATCGTAACGCTCGGATGCAGGCAGATATAGACGGCAGTGCGAGCACTGGTCTATATAGACATTGAGATTACTTGGTGGTGTTCACAGGTAAATATACGTAAACCATTTGTAATGAGTCGATGGGGTGTGGAATGCATCTGGGCTTCGAGCTCCAAGCTGAATAGTGTTTGCTCTGTATTGAAGGACTGCTTGATATACTGCTGTCACATTCATTTCAATACAGGAGCTGCATTGCTTGTATGTTACTGTTGTGCGAACAGTAAGGCTATTTGTGTGTGACGAGTTGCACACTGGTTATAGCGATTGGTTGGGAGTAGCCATTAAACTCCTGGGACTGCTGAAGGGCCAAGGGTGTCCTGATCGGAGAGCAGTCGGCAGATATAGACGGCAGTGCGAGCACTGGTCTATATAGACATTGAGATTACTTGGTGGTGTTCACAGGAAGTGATTCTCCTACGGCATACGTACCGCTTACAGTTACGGCATCCTCCAACTAATACACAACAGGGAGGATGATGTGAGAGTGTCTGACAGCAAGCTTGAGAGGGCAATCTGTGAGTCTCAGAGAGAGAAAGAGCAGAGGAGAAGATCTGAATCTGTGCCCACAGTGCCCACGTGCAGTGCGGCGACCTTCAGCGAAAGAGTAGTAGGTAACAGTGAGGGTGAGAGCAAGCAAGATCAGGGGAAGCACACTGGGGTGCGATTTGGGAAGATTAGTGTCCCTTCCAGTCTGAGGGAGGCCCAGCAGTCCCCACAATGGGAATACTGGAAGGCAGCTATGCAGGAAGAGCAAAATTCATTATATGCGCATGAGGTAATGGAATTTGTTCCAAGACCTCGTGGTCACAAAGTTATCCCAGTTCACTGGATTTTTTCAGTGAAAATGGATGCACATGGTAATGTGCTTAGATTCAAGGCGAGGCTGGTGGCTCAAGGGTGTAGGCAAATTCCAGGAGTGGATGTAATGGAGGTATTTGCTCCCACCAGCAGTTATGGGTCTAGAAGAGCATTGCTGTCAGTAGCTGCACAGGAGGGTCTTGAAATTCACCAGGTGGATGTCAAGACTGCATTTTTGAATGGTGAATTAGAGGAGGAGGTCTATGTCACACAACCTCCTGGGTTTGAGAATGGGGATGGGAACACTGTGTGTCGCTTGAAGAAGGCACTGTATGGCCTGAAGCAAGCTCCAAGGGCATGGCATAAGACCCTTAATGAGAAGCTACTTACCATGGGGTATGAGGTGTGCAAGAGTGATGCTGGAGTCTATGTGAAATGTTCTGTGGATGGAGGGAAATCCTTTGTGCTGATTTATGTTGATGATCTATTGATAGTTTCAAAGGGCATGAGTGAGATTGAGAGAGTGAAAGGGTTGCTGAAGCAGGAGTTCACCATTCATGATCTAGGAGAGGTGAAAGATTTCTTGGGCTGCCAAGTGATGAGAGATAGAGAGAAAGGGTTGATTTCTTTGAGCTGCATCCCCAAGATTGATGCTCTTGTTGAGAAATTTGGGCTGGATCTGGAGTCTGTGGGGCCTGACACCCCTATGACTAAGGATTTTGTAGCCACACAGCGACCTATGTCTAAGGACAACAGTGCCAGCATTGGAGCTGGGAGTCCCTTACCTCCAGGTCACAGATATTGTGAACTGATTGGGTCACTGTTGTACATTGCTAACACCACCAGGCCTGATATTTCCCAGGCTGTGGGGGTGCTCTCCAGATATAGGATTACTCCCACCACTGCTCACTGGAATGAAGCCATCAGAGTGTTGAAATATCTGATGGCTACCAGGGATCTGGTTCTAGTACTTGGAGGGAAGGACACAGAGCTGGAGGGCTTTGTGGATGCAGATTATGGTGGTGATCAGGATCATCGTTTTTCCACCACTGGTTACGTAATTCGTGTGTTTGGAGGAGCTGTAGTTTGGGGAAGCAAGAAGCAGTCTGCAGTGGCCACATCCACTGTAGAGGCCGAGTTTATGGCGGCGAGTGCAGCTGTCAAAGAGGCCAATTGGATGAAGGGATTCCTGGAAGAAATTGGTATTTCTCCATGGATTGTGAAGATCCACTGCGATAATCAGGGATGCATCAACCATCTCAGAAATCCAGTGTTCTCTAAGCATACCAAGCACATTGCAATTAGCTTTCATTTTGCTCGGGAAGCTATTGCATTGGGACAGGTTGACGTGAAATACGTTCCTTCTGCTAGGAATGTGGCAGATATATTTACCAAGCCTCTGACAAGGCAGGTATTTCAGAGTCATCGTGAGGCTCTGGGACTGGCCAAGTTTTTGTGAGGAAAAGGCAAGGGGAAGTGTTATAATAGTGACAGAACATTTTGGTGCCTTTCCCTCAGAAGAGTAATAGTGGCCAGATCAGCTTCAATGAATAATAGGTGGCAGAACCTGGGAGTTCTGCCAGATCCCATCTAGACCAATTGTACGTTGATTAGGAAGGATGAGGTAATCAGACACGGTTTGCTAGAAAGGATTTATGACGCCGGCGTGCAAGGACGAGGCACTTGATTGGGACATTAAAGGCACTTCGGGTGCTTATCTCTTGACTGTTGCCTATCAAGTCCTCATTCACATTCGGTCACTGCTTGTTCTCCTACACACAACAAGAGTACCGACGAGCTAATCACCCTTCGTGCCCGGGTCATACAGGTAAACTGACGTTAAGAGACTGAAGCCTCATTGACAGTGGGTTAGGAAAGGTCTACGTAGTATTATTAAATTGATGCTAATGTTTTCCTCGTTGAACACCGATAATGCAGACTATCGACAGTTACATAGATCAAGTAGTTTGAATTACGGAGCGATGAGAGAAAGCAAGTAGCATTGTAATGACTTGATTGGGACATTAAAGGCACTTCGGGTGCTTATCTCTTGACTGTTGCCTATCAAGTCCTCATTCACATTCGGTCACTGCTTGTTCTCCTACACACAACAAGAGTACCGACGAGCTAATCACCCTTCATGCCCGGGTCATACAGGGAACGCCAACCTCAGAAGTTTACACAAAGTGTTCCGAGCCTTGTTCTTCTGACACAAGTGGCACGTTAGCACGTAACGTTCGATGTCAGCAAGCATGGTAGGCCACCAATAATGGCGCCTTACCAGGGCCAAGGTTTTCTTCACTCCTTGATGGCCAGCATACGGGCTATCATGCAGTTCCTTGAGGATGTGAGCTCGCAGCCCGAAAGCATCCGGAACCACGGCCTTCCCCTCCCTTAGAAGGAAGCCGTCAAAGTCTAGCAGACCTTCAACATTCTGCTTATCTTGGAACCATGGGTCTTGAGTATAACCCTGGACAAATTTGTCCTTCCAAGACAGAGCAACCCCGGCCGCAGCACTCCCCTCCCCCGCAGAGCGGATAGTGCCAACCAAGGCACAAAGAGAGAGCGTTGGCAGACAACGGTGCGCCGGGTGCGAACACCCACCAATCACCACGCCATTGATGATTGGACAAGGAGCCTCATAGTCGGACGGATGCCGACTCAGAGCGTCAGCCACCACATTGGACGTTCCGGGGGCATAGTCCATGCGAAAATTGAACCTTGAAAGGAACTCTGCCCACCTGGTTTGCCGTCTACTTCAAGTAGGCAAAGTGTCCAAATAAGTGATAGCCTTGTGGTCCGTGACTACACGAAACTGAGGGGCCCCCTCTAGGTAGCACCTCCAGACTGTCAATGCATGCACCACAGCTAGAAGTTCTTGCTCCCCAGTAGGATAGTTAACCTCAGCGGGAGTCAAGCGACGACTCTCGTAGGCAACTGGGCGACCCTCCTGGTACAACACGGCCCCCAACCCTGCCAAAGACGCATCGCAATGGACCTCAAACGGCTTTGAGAAGTCAGGATACGCTAAGCAAGGTGCATGTGTCAAGGCATGTTTAATCTCGGTAAACGCCCGAACACACCCAGCACTCCATACCCAGGTCACACCTTGGCGTAGGAGTCTGTACAGTGGCGATGCAAGTGCTGCAAAATTGCGAACAAACTTGCGAAAGTAAGTTGCCAGCCCCAGGAAAGACCGCAACTCGCCAACATTCTTCGGTGTGCTCCAATTAGCAACTGAAGCCACCTTACGTGGGTCCACTTTAATCCCATCGGCTGAGACTAAATGGCAAGAATACTCCAGCTCATCCTTGGCGAAAGAGCACTTCTTTAGGTTAGCATACAACTTATGCTGCCGCAACAGTTCAAGGACTTTGCGGAGATGCTCCCTATGCTCTTCAATGGACTTGCTGTAGATGAGGATGTCATCAAGGTACACCAGCACAGACTTGTGCAGGTAAGGAGCAAAGATAGCATTCATGGCAGTTTGAAACGTGGCCGGGGCATTAGTCAGCCCAAATGGCAAAACCCGCCACTCGAACAACCCCGCGGGTGTTCTGAAAGCTGTCTTTGGCATATCCTCATCTGTGATCCGGATCTGGTGATAGCCAGACGTGAGGTCAAGACTAGAGAACACTGTAGAACCCTGCAGTTGATCAAGAGTATCATCGATACGAGGCATCGGATACCTGTTCTTGACCGTCTGTCGATTCAAAGCTCGGTAATCAATGACCATCCGGAGGCTTCCATCCTTCTTTTGCACAAAAAGAATGGGCGCACCATAGGGTGATGTAGACGGCTGGATATACCCTTTGTCCAACAATAGCTTTGTCTGACGTAACGCCTCATCATACTCTAAGCGTGAAAGCCGGTACAACGGACGAGACGGTGGACGAGCATGTGGATCGCTCAAGGGTATAGTGTGTCTAACCCCTTGCCTCTCAGGCGGAAGGTGCGGGACATCTTCATGGAAAACATCTTGGAATTCACTGAGTATGTCAACAACAGGAGAGTTAGGAGAAGGAATGGAGACATTCGGATCGGTAGACAGATCGGTTACAATTGCCAGAAAGGACTGACAGCCTTTTCTGCTTAACCTTCTAGCCTGCACCGCAGACAAAACCAATCTAGGCACATCCTCCACTTCTGAACCCTTCAAAGGCCTCTCCTCCTTAGGCGGGCAACGCAAAACGAACGGCTTGTTCTTTCTTGTATACCCCCTAACGGTGTCCTCTTCAAACATGAGATTTGCACGGAATGTCTTTAACCAGGGAGTCCCCAACAGCACATTCCAATCCATGGCAAAGTCTAGCACAAGACACGACACCTTAGCAAACTGTACCCCCTGGATGACAATGTCTAAGACAGCACATCCGATATGGTTTACAGTTCTCCCGTCAGCCAACTTAATGCTTAAAGAATCCCCCTTCGGCGGCACAATCTGCAAGTGAAGGGCTTTAGCAAAGTCTGCACTGACCACATTGCAAGAAGCTCCAGAGTCCAGCATCGCCGTGGCCTTGCTCCCCTGCACCTCGGCAGGAAACACCATCACAAGCTGTGACACGGCTTCTTGACAAGCAAATGCATGAATAGACGTCAAACATGCAGGGCCTACATCGCCAAGCGAAGGCCCACACCTTCAAGCATTAGAAGGTCCCGCGCCGGGGCTTGTCTTCTTGCCAGAAGACCCCTTCTTGAGAGGGCATTCGAATGCAAAATGGCCGGGCTTGTTGCATTCGAAACAGACGCCAGCGGCCAGCTTCCCAGCCGCCTCTCGCCTATCCTGGCTTAGGCCGTACTTCTTCTGAAGTTTGCCCAAGTGGCGTGTGGCTCCCTTGGGATGGTTATGGGCGGGACGCTTGGTCCCACGGTCCCGAGGTACTTCTCCCTCCTCGCGGTCCCCATAGACCTTCTCTTTTCCCTTGGAGACACCTGAAAGCATAGCCAACAAAGATTCAGCCTCTTTGGCAGCTTTCACCACCGCCTCCACATTGCTCATCTCACGCCTTACCGAGGCATCCTTCATAATGAGTTCAAGTAGAGCGGGTTTTAGGCCAGCCCGAAAAGCTGCACAAGCTTCAGGCCCAGTTACTGGATATGTGACTGCCTCAACTGTTATTGCCCTAAAGGCAGTATAGTATTGAGCCACTGTTCCAGATTGTTTAAGTTGCGCCAAACGATATCGCACGGTGTCTTCCACTGACATATCGACAAAGTTGGCCAACAATTCAGCTTTGAACAAATCAAAGTCTTTCACATCCTTGCCATGCAAAGCCAAAGACTTTTTAATCAAAGCCCATTGTTCAGCTGCTTTCCCAGAAAGACACAAGGATGCGTGATCCACAAGCGTGTCAGGAGTGAGCTGCAACAACGCCGCGTATGCCGCAAACTGCTCGAACCAAGTTGTTATCTTAGTCCCATCCTTGCTTCCATTAAAAATAGGCGCTGGAGGCCTCGTTTTAGGAGCAACGAAAGGCATAGGCGAGGGAGACGCACCTTGTCCCCCCCCCCCGATCCTTGCAGCAAACGCATAATCGCGTCCATCTTGCCGTCCAGGCTGCCAACTTGGGTTCCCAAAGACCCAATATCAGTGTTAAGAGCCTGGACAGACGACTCTATGCTGGTCACCCTTCTGTCGTGTAGGACATGACTCGGGATCCGAGCATAAAAAGCGCGCGCCGCAGCGCACCAAAGCCAATACCTCCACACAACTTTTGCCCAAATAGTGGAAGCTTCCACTAAATCTTTGGAACATTGTGCAAGGCCTAGGCCATCGTCGCCCTCAGAGGACGGGTGCCGAACTGAATCGGCACACTCCGTCATAAGTGCCCGAGCCTCTTTCAAATCGTTGATGACTTCAACAATGCCGAGCCTTGCCCACTCAAGAGCTTCCTCAGCAGTCTCAAAGTCAAAAACCTTGGAAAGCAAGCCCTTCCAGTCATAACCCGAAGTCGAGTCGACCGGGTCAACACCCTCTGGAATATCTGGCACCTCAATATCCAACTCTTTCAGATATGAATAATAAGGTCTAGTATTTCCTGGGTATGGGAGCCTCCTTAGCGTGTATCGAGGAGGTTTGCCCACCAAAGGGACGAGGTCGGTCGGGATCGGCGGCAAAACGAGAGCCATTAAACCCAAACAAAGGAGCGCAACCCCAAACCGAAAAGCAAAGATGCTTAAAAAAATTTTGTCAAGCCAATCAAAGCAGAAGTGACCGATATGGGGCACCAAATGTAAAGTTATCCGAATTGTTTGCACCGATGAAAGTGCCGGTGTGGCCCGAGCGCCACACCGTATGTGCTAGCGCGAAGCCTAAAGAGGCTACGCCTAGCCTAATGTACCGCTTGGCATCCGACGGGGCTAACCCTGGCGGAGTCTGCCTGCCGCGCGCTACAGCACTCTTGAAACCACCTTCATACTTGACCACAAAGGTGCACAAGTCATCCAGGTCTGTGAAGGGTTTCCCTGTCCCGGGGTTGATGGTACTCGCCAATCTTAACTGCACATTAAGACCCTTCATGAATAAGTGCAACTTATCCTGCTCTACCATTTCATATTCCACCTCAATATCCGAAAGCAAAGCAACAAATCTTTCAATGTACCTCTCCACACTTTCATTCCCTTGGTATACTTTGTCAAGCTTTTGTCTTGCTATTGCTACTGTGTCAGTGGCATCATATCTTTTGGACATAAAAGCTTTAAAGTCTTCCCACTCTATGGCATCTTCCTCTCCTCCCTCTTTTTCCCACTTACGCACAAAAGCATCCCACACTTTAAGTGGCCTTTCCTCTAAGTGTTGAACTACAAGAGCAACCCACTTAGCATTAGGCACGTTAGTGAGTTTAGCATATGATGCCAATTTCCGTGCAAAAAACATGAAACTCCCTCTTTTTCCATTAAACGGAGAAGGAGGGGCAGCACGCACTTGCACCGGTTTGAGGATCGGTGCTTGGGCCTCAGCCTGCCGAGCCTCCAACTTTTGTTCGACTAACGTGTTAATGTATTCTTCAATTTCATCCTTTGACAAGGGGCGTTTCTTCCTTTTGCCTTCCGATCCCTCGGTTGTAGGGGCGATCGGGTTCATGGAATCGACGTCCTCCTCTAACAAATCCGTAACCTCGAAGCCTTCCCGCAAAGAACCTTCCAAAAGGCTTCAGTCGTCCTGAGAAAGGTTTTCAAACCTATCTGATGTCACCGAGCTCATCTACGAGGGGCATCCCAAAGTTAGATCCTTGCATCGGCATCTGCCAACTTCCAACAACTTGATCGAAAACCCCAAAGGATTGATAACGGCTTTCGCCGATACCAAATGTAATAACTCAGCGGAATTTATAAGGAAGTAAGGCAGGAAGGGAGCAAGGAACGAGGCGCGACACGAGGTCCATCACTTGGGGCAAGCAAGCGTTTACAAGAACCACCCCACCACATAGCTTACCCTTGTGGTTTCTCCAGTTCTGTCCTCTCGTGTTAATCTACTCGGCACGCGGGTTCCTAGCCAAGGGACGCCTATGATTCGAACTCGGCCCATGTACGACTTATGTCCCTCTATCCTTCGTGAGAGCCCTAGATCGTCCACTCGCTGGCGTGCTAACGGTGACAACTATTGTCATCAAACACACGCAATGACGGAGTGCCAACTATGCATGGCGTGAGCAACCATCACCGACGGGTGCTACTCTCGTTTGAGCGGCTAACCACGTGGCTCCCACGGGCGTGCAGTATGGCGCCAAAGGGCGTCTCCCGCAAATGTCCCGAAATGCTCGGAAATCCTCGCATTCCGTTACAAAGATACTGCCCTTTCTTGGCTGGTTCTGACACACACTTGCCCCTGGACAAGCAAAAACCCAGATACGTTAACAGCAACAGCAGTGCTGTAACGGCAGGAAGCTGCCAGGTCCTGAAATGTGTAGGATTTTGGGCAGGAAGCTGCCGGGTCCTGAAATCACTAGTGGCACGGGTACCATGGTTTCGAATGGACCGCGACAGAATTTCGTTCCAATATCGAGAAATTTGTGGAACGAAGTTGAACGCGCCCCGGAACGATTTCCAGAACGAATCTGATACGCTTCGATTGTCGATCGGACCCGAAACCTCAGGAACCTATTTTCGTTCGGAAAGTGTTCGGAAACCGCTTAGTCAAGAATTCACGAATCGGAATCGAATTGTGCACGCTACTGGGAGGGTTTGGGCTCGGTTTCGCATCGAAAGGACTGCAATAACTGAAGCAATACGTGTACGAAAGAGGGGCGAATCGTCAACGGTAAGTATTCGTTTTCCATGCGCGAAAAGGGGACGAATTTGAGACGGAATGAAGTCGAATTCAGCACAGTCTGGGATGAATATTCTGGGATATATGTCTACGTATTACCAACAAGTTGAAGCACTAAGACAGTCTTGGACCACTATACAGGCATACATGATATGCAGTGCGACCTTGAAGGCATTTATAATGATCAAGGTATTACATATTGCGGGACCGTTAACCCCCGTTTTTCATATTTGATTTCAACTGTAGCTAGCCTGACCATATCTCAAACAACAGCATTCTTGATGTCTGATCACTCCTCACAATGCCACATGGTCAGTCCCATAAAGCACATGGGTATCTGATCGCTCCTCACACGTGCACTGGTCAGTCCCATAGAAACACATGGGTTTGCGGTGCACAACAGACCCACACCAATAAACTCTGCATGCTTGCAACCCATGGCCAAAAGAGTTTTGTCTGGACATCCACGGTATCTCAGTCTTTAGAACCCAAACATATCCCACTAGTAGCACAATACTTGCAGATGCTTTCACAGTGCATGCTGCACTTAAGGCCACATTCACCCAAACCGGTGTTTTCTAACTGCGTCCAAGCACAGTTTAATAGCTTGCAACTCTCTAGCAGATAGCCAACAGTTGCCAAAGGACTCCAGAGGATTCCATGGAGTTAAGTGTATCTGGCTGTCAGGTCTGATCCATGCAAATAAACTGATGCCGTGCTCCAGAAAGAGAAGGTGAATATATGTTTTGCAGCAAAGGCACTCCTCAGCAAGTTTTGTCATCACGCTGGCATTTAATGTCCTCGAGCTACCAAGTCGGGCCTGCAAGTTAAACACAAAGTGTTTACAGTTTTATCAATTCCACAAAAGCGCTTAGAATGTGTATGCAATACACATGTTGTGTGTGTGTGTGTGTTGGGGTGGGTGGGGGGGAGGGAGCAGAGGGGAAGCATCAAGATACTCCTTGGAACACTCAAATCAGGTAACCAGATTATAAAGACAGAAGAAGTTGACTACTCATTAGGAAATACACGATTCCCTCCCATGGCTCAGTTTAGCCCTTCCCACGACCCAAGATGAAAACCGCAGACATGGACACAGGAGAAGTGCGGCAAGCAGCGGAGGGGACTCAAGTATTTGCAGAAGTATAGTAGTACGTATGCAAGTGCACTGCTCCGTCCCATTAAAGTACAAAGACTTCTACCTAGACTGACAATACAATGCTCACTCATGATTGGTTACAGCATCACCTACACTGCTAGCGTGCATACTCCATCCTCAACCTTGCTTGTAGTTGGCCATACTACCCTAAGGAGAAATAAGTCCCTCAGCAGAGAAATTCCTTATTGATAGCCCATCAGCATGCTGTCATAAAATCTCTACTACTGGTTTTCCAGCGGCATCTGTTCTAGGGGTGCCCAACGAAAAGTCCTCAAACGGTACATCAAAGACGAACAAGTAAAAGGCTTGAGTCGCTGCATGCACATTTTCTAATACCTTCTCTTGTTTCATCTACTTCGCTGCTCACAGGGGTGTTTATTCTTTGCTGGGTCACAAGGTGTTGTTACCCCTCCACCTCAAGCCACCATCTTATGACAAAACAGCAAATTACTTCCATATTTAAAACCAATGCAGCGCCTTATCCCAAAATAAATCCTGCTTCAGATGGCATTTATAAGAGAAGTAGCCCACCTGAGGTAAGATGGCACTTTCAACCCTCCATCTGTTTGGTCATGTAGGACCTTGACAGTTATTTCCGACCATTCTTCCAATAGAAGCGCAACTAATGTTTTAAGTGAGATAAACTGCCATTCTTGATGAGTATACAAATGCTTCTCCCCTATCGTCGTCGTCAACGCTTACGGTTGTCAAATCGGCCACGGGTCTTTCCATAGACTGTACCGCTGCAAGTATGTGATCGCTCTATCCATTTAGAAAAACAAAATGAATTTCAATTACGGACACACTGGCATGGTTATCAAAAGTTTCGGTTGCCCTTCACACCGGGCGTTATGTCTGGGATCCCGAGTGCAAAATTTCGACAAAAGCTCTTATGGTCCCGTCGACTCCCCACCTGCCCCATCCTAGACAATTCTAATGTAATCCCTTTAGACATGACAGCTGGTTCGATGTTTGTATTTCCTTCCTTCCTGTCCTCCCATCCTGGAATTGGCAGTACAATGGAACGTACAAGAAAAAAGTACGATTGAACGTACAGATCTGTGCTTATACCCAATCCTTCATTCTGAATCAATCTGCTGTCAACATCGGTGCTGCTTCCCCGATCCTGAACATGAATACAGTTGACATGAACATATGTTTCTAGACAATATCAAACTGATGTGAAATTAAAGAGCCAATGGCAATTAATGGACCATGTGTGCACAAAAGTTTGGGAGGAGAGCGCTGCAGCATATGCACGCCTAC
>KV908693.1:8692-23692 GCA_002005505.1 Botryococcus braunii | reverse complement strand
GCCCAAACGAGTTGCTAAGGCAGTAAGTGTTGCTCCCCTTTTAAAAAGTAAAGAGAGAATTATGGAGGGGAGGCGCAACGAAAGTGTAGCTTTGAAAAGTGCGCATGGGGAAGAGAGAATTGTGGCCCCATGGTCTTTTGAAGTGTGGTATGACAAGAAGAGGCCTAGTATATCAATGGTGAGAAAAGAACACCCCGAAGCGCAAATGGTCTTGCGCGGTATGGTTGCAGGGGCAACCGCTGATTGTGCAGTTGATACCGGGGGAGAACTCTCATTCATCTCGGCAGAATTTCTGAAGAAAGTGAACATAACCCCGCAACAAGTGGATGAATTGGAAGTGGAAGTGGCCACGGGTGACATTGCGAAAGTGGTGCATCAAGTGAAGTTGCGAACAGTTTTCAAGTCTTTGCCTTGTGTGCATACTTACTATGTGCTACCAAAATTGGCTGGTGACTGTGATGTCTTGTTGGGCATGGATTTCCTTAAGCGCTATAAGGCCAAGATTGATGTAGCGGAAGATACGTGTACATTTTGGAACAGCGGGCGAGGCGTGATTGTTAAGTCCATTTCTGCTACTGCTAAGAGCGCTAGAAAGAAGTCCCCTGTCATCTCTGCGAGGCATTTGGCGCGCTGTATGAAGCAAGGCTGTCCAGTGTTTGTGGGCATGGTAAGCAAGAATGAAGGGCATGATAACGAGACACGCTCGGATGAGCAAGGGCATGAACATGTTGATAGGCAAGAGGGCAACGAAGCGCGTAACGAAGGGCATAGCGATTATGATCATGATGTTAAAGAGTTCGAACCTGCTTTTGGGCCTACAAACAAGGCCGATGTCCCTTCTGATAAAAGTGGATTGAATCACCCCATTTGTCAACATCTTCGTGCTGAGTTCAGTGATGTCTTTTCTGAGAAATTAGAAGGCCTACCTCCTGACAGACATCTGTTCCACACTATCCCATTGTATAGTGAACATGTTCCTCCATCCCGACCTGGTTACCGTTTAGCTTTGCCCGAGTTGCAAGAAGCACAGAAACAGGTTGCTGAACTTCTTGAGCAGGGATTGATTCAGCCAAGTTGCAGTCCATTTAGCAGCCCTGTTCTGTTTGTGAAGAAAAAGGATGACACGTTGCGTATGGTTATCGACTATCGTGCGTTAAACCACATTACTGTCCCTGATCGTTATCCTCTCCCGCGGATTGATGAGTTGCTTGATAAACTGCAAGGTGCTGTGTGCTTTACAAGTCTTGATTTACTCTCTGGCTATCACCAAATTCGCTTACAAGAGGAAGATGTTCCCAAAACTGCTTTCCGTGTTCCTTTTGGCCATTATGAGTTCAAAGTTCTACCCTTCGGTTTGACAAATGCCCCCGCTACTTTCAACGTATGATGAGTCGCGTATTCCATGACTTTGTGGCTGAAGGCTTTGTGGTAGTGTACCTTGATGATGTTTTGATCTTCTCTAAAACCGAGGAAGAGCATAAAGAGCATTTGCAAAAAGTTTTCGAGCGCCTATGTGAAGAGAAATTGTTTGTGAAGCTAAAGAAGTGTTCTTTTTGTCAGCCTGAACTACGCTATCTTGGCTTTATTGTGGGGAAGCATGGAATCAAGATTGATCAGGATAAAGTCGCAGCAGTGATGAAGTGGGTCGTACCGACGACGGCCACTGAGGTACGACAGTTTTTGGGCCTCTGCAATTTTTCGCGGAAATTTGTGCAAGGGTATAGTCAACTTGCTGCCCCGTTGAATCACTTATTGCGAAAAGGTGTCCCTTGGCTGTGGACTGATGCATGTCAAAAAGCGTTTGATGGGTTGAAGTGGGCCATCACAAATGCCCCAGTGTTGGCAATTCCTGATCTCTCCCCGAATGCGCCTAAGTTTCGGGTCGTGTGTGATGCCTCAAAGAATGGTGTTGGTGCTGTGCTTGAGCAAAATGGACGCCCATGTGCCTATATGAGCCGGAAATTTTCTGATGCTGAGAGAAATTATCATGTCACCGAGCAAGAGTTGGCTGCAGTGTGTATGGCATTGACTGATTGGCGATGTTATCTCCTTGGGAAACCCTTTGAAGTGGTCACTGATCATGCAGCAAACACGTTTTTGCCGTCCCAATCGGTTTTGAGCCCTCGGCAAGCCAGGTGGTCGGAGTTGCTCCAGATGTACTCTATAGAGTGGAAGTATGAGCCCGGTCGTACTAATGTTGCGGACCCTTTGAGTAGGAATCCAGCGTTCGTCGTTATTTCTTTGGTGCACACTCCTAGGGGTTCTGTTCAGCATAGGGCCGCGATGGGGGGGCGCGGTGTAGGTCATCGTATTAGGTGTGCTGTACTTACGCGCAAGGGGGCGCGTTCCACTGGAGGCGGTACGGCCCCGCCATTAGGTGGGGTGGTCCCTGGAGCAGCAAGTGACTCGGGCGACGCGTGCCCGGATGGGTTCACCATGTGGTGCCCCGAGGGGGAAGACTGGTTGCACCGCATACGGACCGCGTATGAGAAGGATCATCTTCTAAGGGATGGGCGTAAAAGACAAAGAGCGAAGTTGGTCGCTAAAGATGGTTACTGGTTCCGTGGAAAAGCAATGTATGTTCCCGAAATGGCAGATGGTAAAGATAAAGAGCTCAAAGAAGCCATTCTCAAAGAAAACCATGAAATGCCACAGGCAGGCCATGTGGGCCGCACTAAAATGTTGGAGAAAATACAACGGTATTTTTGGTGGCCGAAGCTGAGGGAAGGTGTTGAAGATTTTCTTCGCGTTTGCGATGCGTGCCAGCGCAACAAGGTGGATACCTCACTGCCAGCTGGTCTGCTGCAGCCTCTACCAATTCCTTCACGAAGGATTAATAGAACATGCCCAAGAGGTTGTCCAGGAGTACTGGGCTGGTCGCGCTCTCAATGAGAAGGTGGGAACAAGGAAGCGCACGCAAGGTGTCGCGGCTGCAGGCAACGGTACTAAGAAGCGAAGTAATGCGCATGCCTCAGCAAGTACGAATACTGCGCCTAAGAAGAGGCGGACTTAGACACGGAGAGGCGATCTTTTCCTGCACTTGTTTGTTGCGGGTACAGCATGGCTGCCCGCCGGGGGGAGGGAGAAGGGCTTAGTTGCTCCCCGCGTGTCACCCCGTTGTTATACAAGTGGGAAGTTCAGTACGGTGAGCTGTATAGCGCGCGCATGATGTTAAGTGTAGATCATCGATCCACTTTGAAGCCCGCCATGACAATTTCAAGCAATGAATGATGATGAACAAAGCTCACTGACGTACCCTGGCGTATCTCACCATTGGAGGCTCAACAAATTTGTCGCCTAAGCTATGTGTGTAAAACAAATATTGTTGCTTGAGTGTAGACGGCATGTACACTGCTTGAAGAACTCTTACCTTACAGAGTCTTGCTCGTGATGACTGCTCTGATGTGAGCGAGGACGCTCCCATGTAGGGGAGGGGGAAGTTGTAACGGCAGGAAGCTGCCAGGTCCTGAAATGTGTAGGATTTTGGGCAGGAAGCTGCCGGGTCCTGAAATGAAGGTTCTGGAAAGTGGCACGCGTCTTGGCGTCGAAGGAAGTCCCGGTGCTGACCGGCTTGTAACAGATTCCGCGGAATGCTCTAACCTGACTGGTGTCTCGTCTCTCTCTCTCTTCCTTTGCCACTATAAGTGCCCTCATGCCCATCCACCCCTGCATGCGACTAGCAGCCAGGAAAATCGCATCATCCACAAACGTGGTCATCCTTAGGCCTCTCTCCCTGAGAGGAGTATACACCTGTAGCATGAACCTTGTGTAGGTTCTGCATGCAGAGGACAAACCAAATGGTAACACAGTAAACACAAAAAATTTTCCTTGAAAACTCAAACCCAGGTACTTCTGATCCTCCTTGTGCACCCGAAAATGATGGTAACCTGCTTTAAAATCTGTGAGACACAGCCAGTCTCCTGGCCTGGCATACTGTGGCACGTCAGTCAGTTTTTCATTCGTGAAACTGACATATTTATCAAACAGGTTAATATACCTAGCGTCCAGAATAAGCCGCAACTTGCCCTTTCTATTTGCCACCACCCCCAGCCCACTGCACACCTGTACCTTGTCGCCTGTGACTTCCATTAATGCCCCTGTGTGCAGTAAGTCTTCTAAAGACGTCCTGACAAACTCTGCATGCAGCTCAACCGATTTTTTATTGGCAAACTGTACCTTCCCAGGCCTGTCTCCCTTCAGCAGCTCTCGGACCCTTTGCCCTTGCCCTGGCAGCGTGGTCTTTAGTAATTCTACCACTTGCTGTTTCCTATCTTGATACCTTGGATGTTCCGACTGTGTCTTGGAGTCTGCCCCTACCCATTCCAGCTTGACCCCATGCCTTAGCCAGTTCAGCACTTTCTGCTGTTCAGCAGTCAAAGGCGCCTGCCCTTGTGCCCACACAAAATACCTCTCCCAGGCCTTTAGCCGACTATTTGGTACCCCTGCCACAAACTCTTCGTCTTTTAAAGCCCTGTCCCACTCCTGCGCTAGTAGGCGTGGAGTTCCTAGCTCAGGCCCTTCACCTGCAGTCACGCCTTCCTCCTGCCACGCCCTTAACGCATGCTGCACCTCTTCCCATTCAACATCTATCTTTGGTAGGCCCCTGTTAAGCCCTGTTGTGCATCTGGCAACTTGTGGCGCATGCCCCTGCTCTCCGCCAATCCCAGCATGCTGCCCTGCTGCTTCTGCCCAGCCTGCCTCCCTCCAACCAGGTTCTCCAACCTCTAAATCTCCCATTGACACCCCCTCACCTGTCATAGCCTTGGCTGGGCACTTGTGGATGCCATCCCCTGACCTCTGTGGGCAGGGGCATGTTGAAATTTGCAGCCATCCATCCCTGCAGTGGCATTACACTCTCCATCCAGCCACCAGCCCCTGCAGCAGTGCGTGGGCTCCGGTTTGGCATTGGGATAATGGGTAAGGTCGTACCCTCCTTTAAATAATTCCTTCCGTGCTCTTCCACCCGCCGGGAATCCACGGCCTCTCCCTGCCGGTGGCCTGTAGTTGGGTACGTAGCTTGGCACGGGTGCGGCACGTTGAACGTTTACCGCCCGCAGTTGAGTTGCAAACTGTTCCCTCCCAGCTTCGGATGCCAGCTTTCTTAACTGGGCGCAGTGCAGCTCCCAGTGTTCGGCGAACAAGTAGTCCAGCAAGCCGATTATCTCTCCAGCCTGCGTCCCGTGCCATTCTTGTACCATATTTCTCTCCTTAGCCTTGCATCCTTGCACCCATTGCCACCCTTCCTTATCCGTGTGTATCCGGGAGGTCTCCCCACCGACTCTCTCTCACGATCGTCCACCGTCCGGACCCCACTCGCTTGCCTCCATGCCCACTCCACCACCAACTCAATATGTTTTCCAAATACAATAAGCCCAAGTATCCATCTGGTCGCAAGCAAGTCATGTTTAGCGCGCCCCTCCCCTTAGCCCCTAGGGGCTCCAGTCACTTGCCTTGCACCAGCCTGCCAACCTCCACATCCCAGACCTTGCAGCCAAGGTTGTTCTCACCCCTGCATGCTAATTGACATTTTTACACTGCACCAACCGGTGTGACTCCCTCAGTTATACCCCCTCGTGTGCCCCTGACCTTCCTAATGCTTGCCCTCTCAGCCCAGCCAGCCTATTATCCTGCAACTCTGGCGTTGCTGTTGTATCTGAACTCCCATAATTCCCAAGTGTCTGTGGACGCTTACTACGATAGAGTAATAGCATGAGGTTGCTCCCTTGCAGCTCTCTACTACCTGTGCGACCACCTTCTATGAAAACCTGCAGATGCAACCTTTTGTCTAGGGGCGACGCCCAACGTGGAGAGTCATCCCTCCAGCCTCACCACTGGCTTCATATAAAAATAATCACACAGATATATGCATGCATGAACTTGTGGAAATGTTGTTCTGGCCTGCATAGTTCTGAACCACCCCCCCTTCTCTCTCTCTCTCTCTCTCTCTCTCTCTCTCTCTCTCCTCTCTCTCTCTCTCTCTCTCTCTCTCTCTCTCTCTCTCTCTCTCTCTCTCTCTCTCTCTCTCTCTCTCTCTCTCTCTCTCTCTCTCTCTCTCTCTCCTCTTAACCTAGCAGACTTCTGAAACTTGTTATAGTGGCAAAGGAAGAGAGAGAGAGACGAGACACCAGTCAGGTTAGAGCATTCAGCGGAATCTGTTACAAGCCGGTCAGCACCGGGACTTCCTTCGACGCCAAGACGCGTGCCACTTTCCAGAACCTTCATTTCAGGACCCGGCAGCTTCCTGCCCAAAATCCTACACATTTCAGGACCTGGCAGCTTCCTGCCGTTACAACTTCCCCCTCCCCTACATGGGAGCGTCCTCGCTCACATCAGAGCAGTCATCACGAGCAAGACTCTGTAAGGTAAGAGTTCTTCAAGCAGTGTACATGCCGTCTGCACTCAAGCAACAATATTGTTTTACACACATAGCTTAGGCGACAAATTTGTTGAGCCTCCAATGGTGAGGTACGCCAGGGTACGTCAGTGAGCTTTGTTCATCATCATTCATTGCTTGAAATTGTCATGGCGCGCTTCAAAGTGGATCGATGATCTACACTTAACATCATGCGCGCGCTATACAGCTCACCGTACTGAACTTCCCACTTGTATAACAACGGGGTGACACGCGGGGAGCAACTAAGCCCTTCTCCCTCCCCCCGGCGGGCAGCCACGCTGTACCCGCAACAAACAAGTGCAGGAAAAGATCGCCTCTCCGTGTCTAAGTCCGCCTCTTCTTAGGCGCAGTATTCGTAGTTGCTGAGGCATGCGCATTACTTCGCTTCTTAGTACCGTTGCCTGCAGCCGCGACACCTTGCGTGCGCTTCCTTGTTCCCACCTTCTCATTGAGAGCGCGACCAGCCCAGTACTCCTGGACAACCTCTTGGGCATGTTCTGTTAATCCTGCTTCCGGTTCCCATGAGTTACGCTCAGGCCCGTAGCCTTTCCATTTTACCAAGTATTCTTTCTTCGGCGCATGGTGCGCAACCTTCTTCTCTCGATGTATCAAAATACACTCCACCTCGTATTCCCAATCACCATCAATCCAATCTGGCGGAGGTGAGGGAGCCACATTGACACCCTTATGATATGGCTTCAACAGCGACACATGAAACACATTGTGAATGGTGTACTCATCAGGCAACTCCAGCCTATATGCAACAGCGCCAATCCTAGCCAAAATCTTGAATGGCCCAATGAAACGAGGCAAAAACTTCTTGGTGCCAGGATGCTTCCAACGAATATTCTTAGTGGACAAGAGTACTTCTTGCCCAACTTCATACTCAACATGTCTGCGCCCCTGGTTAGCATAAGTGCGCTGCCTATCTTGTGCCTCAATCAGGTTGCGCTTCGCTAACGCGAGATCATCATGCAACTTTATAGCAAATCTTTTAGCCGACGGAAAAGTGGTCCCAGAAATCACTGCAAACGGCTCAATAGGATCCTCCCCATACACCAACCGGAATGGAGTTGTGCGAACGGATTCTTGATAAGCATTGTTATAAGCGAATTGTGCGGCTGGCACATGCACATCCCAATCATGTTGTGTAGGACTAACATAATGCCGCAACATGTCTTCCACAATGCGATTCACACGCTCAGTTTGGCCATCAGTCTGTGGATGATAAGCCGTTGAAAAGACAGACCTCGTGCCCAAAATTTTAAACAACGCTTTAGTGAAGGCACTCGTGAACACCGTTCCGCGATCAGTCAACACCTCTTTAGGCATACCGTGCAGCTTAAACACACGATCCACAAACACATCAGCAAGACCTTAAGCAGACAGCTGATCAGTTGTTGGGATGAAATGCGCATATTTAGACAGTCTGTCCACAACCACAAGAATAGCATCATTCCCGTTCACCGTTTTGGGTAAGTCAGTAATAAAATCCATGGAGATGCTTTCCCACCTTCGTGAAGGAATTGGTAGAGGCTGCAGCAGACCAGCTGGCAGTGAGGTATCCACCTTGTTGCGCTGGCACGCATCGCAAACGCGAAGAAAATCTTCAACACCTTCCCTCAGCTTCGGCCACCGAAAATACCGTTGTATTTTCTCCAACATTTTAGTCCGGCCCACATGGCCTGCCTGTGGCACTTCATGGTTTTCTTTGAGAATGGCTTCTTTGAGCTCTTTATCTTTACCATCTGCCATTTCGGGAACATACATTGCTTTTCCACGGAACCAGTAACCATCTTTAGGGACCAACTTCGCTCTTTGTCTTTTACGCCCATCCCTTAGAAGATGATCCTTCTCATACGCGGTCCGTATGCGGTGCAACCAGTCTTCCCCCTCGGGGCACCACATGGTGAACCCATCCGGGCACGCGTCGCCCGAGTCACTCGCTGCTCCAGGGACCACCCCACCTAATGGCGGGGCCGTACCGCCTCCAGTGGAACGCGCCCCCTTGCGCGTAAGTACAGCACACCTAATACGATGACCTATGCCGCACCCCCCCATCGCGGCTCTAAGCTGAACAGAGCCCCTGGGAGTGTGCACCAAAGAACTAACGACGAACGCTGGATTCCTACTCAACGGGTCCGCAACATTAGTACGACCGGGCTCATACTTCCACTCTATAGAGTACATCTGGAGCAACTCCGACCACCTGGCTTGCCGAGGGCTCAAAACCGATTGGGACGGCAAAAACGTGTTTGCTGCATGATCAGTGACCACTTCAAAGGGTTTCCCAAGGAGATAACATCGCCAATCAGTCAATGCCATACACACTGCAGCCAACTCTTGCTCGGTGACATGATAATTTCTCTCAGCATCAGAAAATTTCCGGCTCATATAGGCACATGGGCGTCCATTTTGCTCAAGCACAGCACCAACACCATTCTTTGAGGCATCACACACGACCCGAAACTTAGGCGCATTCGGGGAGAGATCAGGAATTGCCAACACTGGGGCATTTGTGATGGCCCACTTCAACCCATCAAACGCTTTTTGACATGCATCAGTCCACAGCCAAGGGACACCTTTTCGCAATAAGTGATTCAACGGGGCAGCAAGTTGACTATACCCTTGCACAAATTTCCGCGAAAATTGCAGAGGCCCAAAAACTGTCGTACCTCAGTGGCCGTCGTCGGTACGACCCACTTCATCACTGCTGCGACTTTATCCGGATCAATCTTGATTCCATGCTTCCCCACAATAAAGCCAAGATAGCGTAGTTCAGGCTGACAAAAAGAACACTTCTTTAGCTTCACAGACAATTTCTCTTCACGTAGGCTCTCGAAAACTTTTTCCAAATGCTCTTTATGCTCTTCCTCGGTTTTAGAGAAGATCAAAACATCATCAAGGTACACTACCATAAAGCCTTCAGCCACAAAGTCATGGAATACGCGATTCATCATACGTTGAAAAGTAGCGGGGGCATTTGTCAAACCGAAGGGTAGAACTTTGAACTCATAATGGCCAAAAGGAACACGGAAAGCAGTTTTGGGAACATCTTCCTCTTGCAAGCGAATTTGATGATAACCAGAGAGTAAATCAAGACTTGTAAAGCACACAGCACCTTGCAGTTTATCAAGCAATTCATCAATCCGCGGGAGAGGATAACGATCAGGGACAGTAATGCGGTTTAACGCACGATAGTCGATAACTATACGCAACGTGTCATCCTTTTTCTTCACAAACAGAACAGGGCTGCTAAACGGACCGCAACTTGGCTGAATCAATCCCTGCTCAAGAAGTTCAGCAACCTGTTTCTGTGCTTCTTGCAACTCGGGCAAAGCTAAACGGTAACCAGGTCGGGATGGAGGAACATGTTCACTATACAATGGGATAGTGTGGAACAGATGTCTGTCAGGAGGTAGGCCTTCTAATTTCTCAGAAAAGACATCACTGAACTCAGCACGAAGATGTTGACAAATGGGGTGATTCAATCCACTTTTATCAGAAGGGACATCGGCCTTGTTTGTAGGCCCAAAAGCAGGTTCGAACTCTTTAATATCATGATCAAAATCGCTATGCCCTTCGTTACGCGCTTCGTTGCCCTCTTGCCTATCAACATGTTCATGCCCTTGCTCATCCGAGCGTGTCTCGTTATCATGCCCTTCATTCTTGCTTACCATGCCCACAAACACTGGACAGCCTTGCTTCATACAGCGCGCCAAATGCCTCGCAGAGATGACAGGGGACTTCTTTCTAGCGCTCTTAGCAGTAGCAGAAATGGACTTAACAATCACGCCTCGCCCGCTGTTCCAAAATGTACACGTATCTTCCGCTACATCAATCTTGGCCTTATAGCGCTTAAGGAAATCCATGCCCAACAAGACATCACAGTCACCAGCCAATTTTGGTAGCACATAGTAAGTATGCACACAAGGCAAAGACTTGAAAACTGTTCGCAACTTCACTTGATGCACCACTTTCGCAATGTCACCCGTGGCCACTTCCACTTCCAATTCATCCACTTGTTGCGGGGTTATGTTCACTTTCTTCAGAAATTCTGCCGAGATGAATGAGAGTTCTCCCCCGGTATCAACTGCACAATCAGCGGTTGCCCCTGCAACCATACCGCGCAAGACCATTTGCGCTTCGGGGTGTTCTTTTCTCACCATTGATATACTAGGCCTCTTCTTGTCATACCACACTTCAAAAGACCATGGGGCCACAATTCTCTCTTCCCCATGCGCACTTTTCAAAGCTACACTTTCGTTGCGCCTCCCCTCCATAATTCTCTCTTTACTTTTTAAAAGGGGAGCAACACTTACTGCCTTAGCAACTCGTTTGGGCAAAACAAAATAAGCGCCAATCTGACGGGCATTCTTCTTCAGGGCATTATACTCGGAGAGCACTTCATGGGCTTTTTCGGGCTTAAGCACGAACGCATACACATGACCATCTTGCATGGTCACTTGCGGGGTATCTTCACAAACAAGAATTTCAATTCCAGGTCCCCATTCCAAACAAACACGAGCAGCCACAAGTGTTGAGAAAGATAAGTCTTCATACCAGCCAAAGCGTCCACGCCCACGAGATGATCCACGCCCACTCGGTGCATTGCCGCGACCAGAATTTGGGGGACCGGCGTGATGTGCTGGGGCTTGGGGTACCTGCGCAGATCCTTGCGAGAACCCGGGAGTCATAGGGCACTCGGACTGTTTGTGGCCAGGGAGGCCACACCCATAACAAGTGAGCGGCATGGACTGGGATGGAAAAGACCCATGATGAAAACCGGGGACATGGCGATGATGCGAGCGATCACCGCGATCAAAACCGCGACCACGAGCACGAAACCCACGAGCCTTAAACACACCGCGCGGACGACCAAACCCACGATCGAAACGACCAAACCCACGATAAGCATGGTGATTCGAAGGAAACATATCGGAACCGCGCGAACGAAACCCTTCAGCGACAGTATCATCGAGCCCATGAGCGATCTGGTAGAGCTCCATATACGAATCGAAAGCACGACCAGTTTTGTGGTTAATTCGACACTGAGAATGCAACGATGCACGCAACCCATTCAGAAAATTCGTAACCTTCTCATTCTCCGTGACCTCCCCACCAGGCATGGAATTCAGGTCGGCAAGAGCGGAGTTAAACGCCAAGGCATACTCCTGAACAGACTTCGAACCTTGACGAACCCCCTGCCAGTGGCGGCGGGCCTCCGTCACCCCTACATGCTTGTCATAGAAATCAAACAGGAATTGCTGAAAATCTTCGAAAGTAGGGGAAGGATGGGTTACGACATACGAGGACCGGTGACCCTGAATGCTTGTAGAGAGAAATGAGACGCCAACGCGAAGCTTTTGCTGGTCATCGTTGATTCCCTGTGCCTCAACATAATTCTTAACAATAGCAACCCAGTGCCTAGTGTTATTTCCCGTGAACACCGGCGGCTTGCCTAACGCATTAGACGGAAGCTTGTGCGACACCGCAGGATCACGAGCAACCTCCGTCATAAAAACCTTTCGCGCATAACTTGTAGCCCAGACAGGACGAAAAGCAGCAAGAGCACCTATCTTTAGAAATTTAACAGTAGCGACATAAAACTGGGCAATCGAACTAATGATCAGATCCCTATGATCGCCGACATCGTAGTTATCGCGCGCCACCTCGACCTTACACTTCGCCATCAGTTCATCAAAGTCCTTCCTACGAAACCTTGGGTAGTCACTATCAAGCGTGAGATCCAGTGCATCAAGCTCGGCAACATCGCTGGCCGCCCCCAACTTCTCACAATACGACGTAACCAACGTGGTGAAAGTAGCTGCCGACATTATACCCAACAGGTAGATTAGCAAAACCTTGCTCTACTCGCCGATACCACTCTATGGTGGCAAAGGAAGAGAGAGAGAGACGAGACACCAGTCAGGTTAGAGCATTCAGCGGAATCTGTTACAAGCCGGTCAGCACCGGGACTTCCTTCGACGCCAAGACGCGTGCCACTTTCCAGAACCTTCATTTCAGGACCCAGCAGCTTCTTGCCCAAAATCCTACACATTTCAGGACCTGGCAGCTTCCTGCCGTTACACCTAGGTACACTACTCTGACTTTCCTGAGCTACGCCTACTGTGTCAGGCTGCACCCCATAAGCATGACTGGTTCCCAGCTCAACTTGGCTACGTGCTTCCCCTGCTGCTGGCACTTCTAGCCCACTACTCTTCTCGCTAACATCTTCTCCAAGCATAGCCTCCCCTGTCTCAACCTGCCTCTGCAAATCAGGGAGACCTACCAAGGGTGGCTCACTCACAAGTACCTGGCCTGAGCCAGGGTCACGCATGGGGACCCCTACTGACTCCCTCCTAGCCTGGCGCTGTTCATAACGCTGATCCCTTGTGAGGGTGGTTCCTGGGGGAAGTCTATGTTGAGACTTCCCCTGGAACCTGACCCCCTCCTGCATCTTCTGCAGTTTGTCCAGCTGCGAGTGCGCTTCAGCACCCCCCCGAGCTAAATTTTGAAGATGGCCCAGCACTGACCATGACTGCTGTGAGGTCTCTGAAGTGGCAGGGGAACCATCCTGGCTGCTGGGGGCTCCAGCCACAGGTCCGACTGAGCTCCTCAGCCTGCTGTGATCCTCTGGAGAGCTGGCAGTGGTAGCAGGAGATCCAGTGGGCTTGCACTCCACCACTGGGTCATCCTCTGCTTCCCAAAAACTCACGGGAATGGCTGTTGGTGAGCTAGGGACATTGGAATTGCCTTCCCTGCCCTGCGAGGACGCACCTGAGAGCCATTGAGAGGATCCTGGTTGCACCTTAGACATACCCACTCTCTCCCCTCCTCTCAAATGCTCAAGGAATGTAACATCCCTGCTCTCTTTCCATACACCATTGCCTACGTACACTCTATAGGCCTTGGACTGTGGGCAATACCCAGTGAACATGCCTGGAATGGTCTTTGGTCCAAATACAGACCGCTGACCTGGGGGATTGTGAACATGTGCCACACAGCCCCATGTGCGCAAGGAAGCAACATCAGGCTTTACCCCATAGAACATCTCAGTAGGGGTCAGAGGCCTGCCTGTGGTGGGGCCCACGTTGTACAGCAGGGTGGCAGACTCCAGTGCCTCCTTCCACAAGGAAGGGTCTGCTGCAGCGTGCACCAACAGGGTCCTTGTGCGCTCCTTCAGAGTCCGATTCATGCGCTCAGCAAGTCCATTTTGCTGAGGCGTGGATGGAGCTGAGGTCTCCATTTTAGTGCCCTGCTGAGCACAAAATTCTTTGAACTGCTGATTCAGAAATTCTGTCCCTCTATCAGATCTCACACACTTCACCACTTTCTCATGAAATGTCTGCCAGTACTTCAAGAGCTCAATGAGGGCCTTGGGAATGGCTTCTTTCGACTTCACTGCCAATGAGGCTATCAGGTGGGATTTTTCATCCACCACAGTAACCCAAAAACGATCTCCCGTGATTGCAGCTGGTGAAATGGGACCCACAGTGTCCACATGCACTCTATCTAACACACTCTCTGCAGGCCTAGAGGAAGCTGGAAAGGGGGGGCGAGAATGTTTCCCTTGTATACATGACTCACACTGGGGAGAACACTCTGAGCATGGACCAAGGGACACATTGATCCCAGTGACCAGGTCTTCGTTGTCCAACCTTGTCATACTCTTAACCCCAGGATGCCCCAACCTTGCATGCCACCTTAGTCGATCTGTACACACGTGCCCTTTCCTGGCATGATACGAAGCAACATGAGGACTGGACTGTGGCTACGCATCATGCTGGCTCTTGACAGGACACACCCATTCTAAAAAAAAACAGCCCTCGCTCTCTGGCTATCTTACCAGACCAGCCTGCTGGGCCTTTCATGGTCGTGTACCCACCTGCACTGTCAGTGAGGAATGATGCTCCATCCTGAATGGCTCCTGTGACAGAAATCAGATTAGTGTGTGCAGTGGGCACACACTGCACATTATGCAGCCAAAACACCTCTTGTCTGGCATTGACCAGACACACAGACCCAGTTGCAACTATCCCTCCTTTGGCGTCAGAAGTGGCCAAATGAAGAGGGAGGGGTTGGGCATGCTTGACTGGGTTGTGTAGTAAAGACAGATCATTTACAAGGTGCACCGATGCACCACTATCTATCAGCCACGAGGTACTGCAAGCCCCATGAGACGTAGGGGTAAGCACATTCAACGAAACGAACATAGGCTCACCAGCACCTGGAGGAGGTGGTGGTGGGAGATGCCAGCCTGGGAAGAAGGGGAAGATAGTGGACACAGATCCAGGAGCATGTGAGGGTGACACGGGAGGGCCTCCTCTGGACTGGCCAGCATCCCACCCGCTGGCTTGTTGCTGAGGAGCTCCAGTGCCCCACCACGCAGCTGGGCCCGCACTTGCAGCTTGCATTGTGCTACGTAGAGCTTGCAGCCTCTTCAGTTCTAGGCACTCCCTCCAGAAATGTCCCGTCCTGTTGCAGAAGCGACACGCCAGTTCCTCCTTTGGCCTCCTGCCACGTCCAGACCCTCGCCCCCTGCCTCCAGCGTTGTGAGCAAAAGGGCCATAGGGGGCCTGACCATAAGCAGGTACTCCAGCTCC
>MVGU01001416.1:62500-121630 GCA_002005505.1 Botryococcus braunii | reverse complement strand
GGCATGGGCACTGACAGTCACACGGCATGGGCACTGACAGTCACACGCATGGCATGAAGTCACGGGCATGGCACTGACAGTCACACGGGCATGGCACTGATCACCGGCATGGATGGGCACTGACAGTCACACGGGCATGGGCACTGACAGTCACACGGGCATGGGCACTGACAGTCACCGGGCATGGGCACTGACAGTCACACGGGCATGGCACTGACAGTCACACGGCATGGGCACTGACAGTCACAGGCATGGGCACTGACAGTCACACGGGCATGGGCACTGACAGTCACACGGGCGGCATGGGCACTGACAGTCACACGGGCATGGGCACTGACAGTCACACGGGCATGGGCACTGACAGTCACACGGGCATGGGCACTGACAGTCACACGGGCATGGGCACTGACAGTCACACGGGCATGGGCACTGACAGTCACCGGGCATGGGCACTGACAGTCACACGGGCATGGGCTGACAGTCACACGGGCATGGGCACTGACAGTCACACGGGCATGGGCACTGACAGTCACACGGGCATGGGCACTGACAGTCACACGGGCATGGGCACTGACAGTCACACGGGCATGGGCACTGACAGTCACACGGGCACTGACAGTCACACGGGCATGGGCACTGACAGTCACACGGGCATGGGCACTGACAGTCACACGGGCATGGGCACTGACAGTCACACGGGCATGGGCACTGACAGTCACACGGGCATGGGCACTGACAGTCACACGGGCATGGGCACTGACAGTCACACGGGCATGGGCACTGACAGTCACACGGGCATGGGCACTGACAGTCACACGGGCATGGGCACTGACAGTCACACGGGCATGGGCACTGACAGTCACACGGGCATGGGCACTGACAGTCACACGGGCATGGGCACGACAGTCAACGGGCATGGGCACTGACAGTCACACGGGCATGGGCACTGACAGTCACACGGGCATGGGCACTGACAGTCACACGGGCATGGGCACTGACAGTCACACGGGCATGGGCACTGACAGTCACACGGGCATGGGCACTGACAGTCACCGGGCATGGGCACTGACAGTCACACGGGCATGGGCACTGACAGTCACACGGGCATGGGCACTGACAGTCACACGGGCATGGGCACTGACAGTCACACGGGCATGGGCACTGACAGTCACACGGGCATGGGCACTGACAGTCACACGGGCATGGGCACTGACAGTCACACGGGCATGGGCACTGACAGTCACACGGGCATGGGCACTGACAGTCACACGGGCATGGGCACTGACAGTCACACGGGCATGGGCACTGACAGTCACACGGGCATGGGCACTGACAGTCACACGGGCATGGGCACTGACAGTCACACGGGCATGGGCACTGACAGTCACACGGGCATGGGCACTGACAGTCACACGGGCATGGGCACTGACAGTCACACGGGCATGGGCACTGACAGTCACACGGGCATGGGCACTGACAGTCACACGGGCATGGGCACTGACAGTCACACGGGCATGGGCACTGACAGTCACACGGGCATGGGCACTGACAGTCACACGGGCATGGGCACTGACAGTCACACGGGCATGGGCACTGACAGTCACACGGGCATGGGCACTGACAGTCACACGGGCATGGGCACTGACAGTCACACGGGCATGGGCACTGACAGTCACACGGGCATGGGCACTGACAGTCACACGGGCATGGGCACTGACAGTCACACGGGCATGGGCACTGACAGTCACCGGGCATGGCACTGACAGTCACACGGGCATGGGCACTGACAGTCACACGGCATGGGCACTGACAGTCACACGGGCATGGGCACTGACAGTCACCGGGCATGGGCACTGACAGTCACACGGGCATGGGCACTGACAGTCACACGGGCATGGGCACTGACAGTCACACGGGCATGGGCACTGACAGTCACACGGGGGGGGGGCATGGGCACTGACAGTCACCGGGCATGGCACTGACAGTCACACGGGCATGGGCGAAGGGGGGCTGACAGTCACGGGCATGGGCACTGACAGTCACACGGGCATGGGCACTGACAGTCACACGGGCATGGGCACGACAGTCACGGGCATGGGCACTGACAGTCACACGGGCATGGGCACTGACAGTCACACGGGCATGGGCACTGACAGTCACGGGGGGCACTGACAGTCACACGGGCATGGGCACTGACAGTCAACGGCATGGCACTGACAGTCACACGGGCATGGGCACTGACAGTCACACGGGCATGGGCACTGACAGTCACACGGGCATGGGCACTGACAGTCACACGGGCATGGGCACTGACAGTCACACGGGCATGGGCACTGACAGTCACACGGGCATGGGCACTGACAGTCACACGGGCATGGGCACTGACAGTCACACGGGCATGGGCACTGACAGTCACACGGGCATGGGCACTGACAGTCACACGGGCATGGGCACTGACAGTCACACGGGCATGGGCACTGACAGTCACACGGGCATGGGCACTGACAGTCACACGGGCATGGGCACTGACAGTCACACGGGCATGGGCACTGACAGTCACACGGGCATGGGCACTGACAGTCACACGGGCATGGGCACTGACAGTCACACGGGCATGGGCACTGACAGTCACACGGGCATGGGCACTGACAGTCACACGGGCATGGGCACTGACAGTCACACGGGCATGGGCACTGACAGTCACACGGGCATGGGCACTGACAGTCACACGGGCATGGGCACTGACAGTCACACGGGCATGGGCACTGACAGTCACACGGGCATGGGCACTGACAGTCACACGGGCATGGGCACTGACAGTCACACGGGCATGGGCACTGACAGTCACACGGGCATGGGCACTGACAGTCACACGGGCATGGGCACTGACAGTCACACGGGCATGGGCACTGACAGTCACACGGGCATGGGCACTGACAGTCACACGGGCATGGGCACTGACAGTCACACGGGCATGGGCACTGACAGTCACACGGGCATGGGCACTGACAGTCACACGGGCATGGGCACTGACAGTCACACGGGCATGGGCACTGACAGTCACACGGGCATGGGCACTGACAGTCACACGGGCATGGGCACTGACAGTCACACGGGCATGGGCACTGACAGTCACACGGGCATGGGCACTGACAGTCACACGGGCATGGGCACTGACAGTCACACGGGCATGGGCACTGACAGTCACACGGGCATGGGCACTGACAGTCACACGGGCATGGGCACTGACAGTCACACGGGCATGGGCACTGACAGTCACACGGGCATGGGCACTGACAGTCACACGGGCATGGGCACTGACAGTCACACGGGCATGGGCACTGACAGTCACACGGGCATGGGCACTGACAGTCACACGGGCATGGGCACTGACAGTCACACGGGCATGGGCACTGACAGTCACACGGGCATGGGCACTGACAGTCACACGGGCATGGGCACTGACAGTCACACGGGCATGGGCACTGACAGTCACACGGGCATGGGCACTGACAGTCACACGGGCATGGGCACTGACAGTCACACGGGCATGGGCACTGACAGTCACACGGGCATGGGCACTGACAGTCACACGGGCATGGGCACTGACAGTCACACGGGCATGGGCACTGACAGTCACACGGGCATGGGCACTGACAGTCACACGGGCATGGGCACTGACAGTCACACGGGCATGGGCACTGACAGTCACACGGGCATGGGCACTGACAGTCACACGGGCATGGGCACTGACAGTCACACGGGCATGGGCACTGACAGTCACACGGGCATGGGCACTGACAGTCACACGGGCATGGGCACTGACAGTCACACGGGCATGGGCACTGACAGTCACACGGGCATGGGCACTGACAGTCACACGGGCATGGGCACTGACAGTCACACGGGCATGGGCACTGACAGTCACACGGGCATGGGCACTGACAGTCACACGGGCATGGGCACTGACAGTCACACGGGCATGGGCACTGACAGTCACACGGGCATGGGCACTGACAGTCACACGGGCATGGGCACTGACAGTCACACGGGCATGGGCACTGACAGTCACACGGGCATGGGCACTGACAGTCACACGGGCATGGGCACTGACAGTCACACGGGCATGGGCACTGACAGTCACACGGGCATGGGCACTGACAGTCACACGGGCATGGGCACTGACAGTCACACGGGCATGGGCACTGACAGTCACACGGGCATGGGCACTGACAGTCACACGGGCATGGGCACTGACAGTCACACGGGCATGGGCACTGACAGTCACACGGGCATGGGCACTGACAGTCACACGGGCATGGGCACTGACAGTCACACGGGCATGGGCACTGACAGTCACACGGGCATGGGCACTGACAGTCACACGGGCATGGGCACTGACAGTCACACGGGCATGGGCACTGACAGTCACACGGGCATGGGCACTGACAGTCACACGGGCATGGGCACTGACAGTCACACGGGCATGGGCACTGACAGTCACACGGGCATGGGCACTGACAGTCACACGGGCATGGGCACTGACAGTCACACGGGCATGGGCACTGACAGTCACACGGGCATGGGCACTGACAGTCACACGGGCATGGGCACTGACAGTCACACGGGCATGGGCACTGACAGTCACACGGGCATGGGCACTGACAGTCACACGGGCATGGGCACTGACAGTCACACGGGCATGGGCACTGACAGTCACACGGGCATGGGCACTGACAGTCACACGGGCATGGGCACTGACAGTCACACGGGCATGGGCACTGACAGTCACACGGGCATGGGCACTGACAGTCACACGGGCATGGGCACTGACAGTCACACGGGCATGGGCACTGACAGTCACACGGGCATGGGCACTGACAGTCACACGGGCATGGGCACTGACAGTCACACGGGCATGGGCACTGACAGTCACACGGGCATGGGCACTGACAGTCACACGGGCATGGGCACTGACAGTCACACGGGCATGGGCACTGACAGTCACACGGGCATGGGCACTGACAGTCACACGGGCATGGGCACTGACAGTCACACGGGCATGGGCACTGACAGTCACACGGGCATGGGCACTGACAGTCACACGGGCATGGGCACTGACAGTCACACGGGCATGGGCACTGACAGTCACACGGGCATGGGCACTGACAGTCACACGGGCATGGGCACTGACAGTCACACGGGCATGGGCACTGACAGTCACACGGGCATGGGCACTGACAGTCACACGGGCATGGGCACTGACAGTCACACGGGCATGGGCACTGACAGTCACACGGGCATGGGCACTGACAGTCACACGGGCATGGGCACTGACAGTCACACGGGCATGGGCACTGACAGTCACACGGGCATGGGCACTGACAGTCACACGGGCATGGGCACTGACAGTCACACGGGCATGGGCACTGACAGTCACACGGGCATGGGCACTGACAGTCACACGGGCATGGGCACTGACAGTCACACGGGCATGGGCACTGACAGTCACACGGGCATGGGCACTGACAGTCACACGGGCATGGGCACTGACAGTCACACGGGCATGGGCACTGACAGTCACACGGGCATGGGCACTGACAGTCACACGGGCATGGGCACTGACAGTCACACGGGCATGGGCACTGACAGTCACACGGGCATGGGCACTGACAGTCACACGGGCATGGGCACTGACAGTCACACGGGCATGGGCACTGACAGTCACACGGGCATGGGCACTGACAGTCACACGGGCATGGGCACTGACAGTCACACGGGCATGGGCACTGACAGTCACACGGGCATGGGCACTGACAGTCACACGGGCATGGGCACTGACAGTCACACGGGCATGGGCACTGACAGTCACACGGGCATGGGCACTGACAGTCACACGGGCATGGGCACTGACAGTCACACGGGCATGGGCACTGACAGTCACACGGGCATGGGCACTGACAGTCACACGGGCATGGGCACTGACAGTCACACGGGCATGGGCACTGACAGTCACACGGGCATGGGCACTGACAGTCACACGGGCATGGGCACTGACAGTCACACGGGCATGGGCACTGACAGTCACACGGGCATGGGCACTGACAGTCACACGGGCATGGGCACTGACAGTCACACGGGCATGGGCACTGACAGTCACACGGGCATGGGCACTGACAGTCACACGGGCATGGGCACTGACAGTCACACGGGCATGGGCACTGACAGTCACACGGGCATGGGCACTGACAGTCACACGGGCATGGGCACTGACAGTCACACGGGCATGGGCACTGACAGTCACACGGGCATGGGCACTGACAGTCACACGGGCATGGGCACTGACAGTCACACGGGCATGGGCACTGACAGTCACACGGGCATGGGCACTGACAGTCACACGGGCATGGGCACTGACAGTCACACGGGCATGGGCACTGACAGTCACACGGGCATGGGCACTGACAGTCACACGGGCATGGGCACTGACAGTCACACGGGCATGGGCACTGACAGTCACACGGGCATGGGCACTGACAGTCACACGGGCATGGGCACTGACAGTCACACGGGCATGGGCACTGACAGTCACACGGGCATGGGCACTGACAGTCACACGGGCATGGGCACTGACAGTCACACGGGCATGGGCACTGACAGTCACACGGGCATGGGCACTGACAGTCACACGGGCATGGGCACTGACAGTCACACGGGCATGGGCACTGACAGTCACACGGGCATGGGCACTGACAGTCACACGGGCATGGGCACTGACAGTCACACGGGCATGGGCACTGACAGTCACACGGGCATGGGCACTGACAGTCACACGGGCATGGGCACTGACAGTCACACGGGCATGGGCACTGACAGTCACACGGGCATGGGCACTGACAGTCACACGGGCATGGGCACTGACAGTCACACGGGCATGGGCACTGACAGTCACACGGGCATGGGCACTGACAGTCACACGGGCATGGGCACTGACAGTCACACGGGCATGGGCACTGACAGTCACACGGGCATGGGCACTGACAGTCACACGGGCATGGGCACTGACAGTCACACGGGCATGGGCACTGACAGTCACACGGGCATGGGCACTGACAGTCACACGGGCATGGGCACTGACAGTCACACGGGCATGGGCACTGACAGTCACACGGGCATGGGCACTGACAGTCACACGGGCATGGGCACTGACAGTCACACGGGCATGGGCACTGACAGTCACACGGGCATGGGCACTGACAGTCACACGGGCATGGGCACTGACAGTCACACGGGCATGGGCACTGACAGTCACACGGGCATGGGCACTGACAGTCACACGGGCATGGGCACTGACAGTCACACGGGCATGGGCACTGACAGTCACACGGGCATGGGCACTGACAGTCACACGGGCATGGGCACTGACAGTCACACGGGCATGGGCACTGACAGTCACACGGGCATGGGCACTGACAGTCACACGGGCATGGGCACTGACAGTCACACGGGCATGGGCACTGACAGTCACACGGGCATGGGCACTGACAGTCACACGGGCATGGGCACTGACAGTCACACGGGCATGGGCACTGACAGTCACACGGGCATGGGCACTGACAGTCACACGGGCATGGGCACTGACAGTCACACGGGCATGGGCACTGACAGTCACACGGGCATGGGCACTGACAGTCACACGGGCATGGGCACTGACAGTCACACGGGCATGGGCACTGACAGTCACACGGGCATGGGCACTGACAGTCACACGGGCATGGGCACTGACAGTCACACGGGCATGGGCACTGACAGTCACACGGGCATGGGCACTGACAGTCACACGGGCATGGGCACTGACAGTCACACGGGCATGGGCACTGACAGTCACACGGGCATGGGCACTGACAGTCACACGGGCATGGGCACTGACAGTCACACGGGCATGGGCACTGACAGTCACACGGGCATGGGCACTGACAGTCACACGGGCATGGGCACTGACAGTCACACGGGCATGGGCACTGACAGTCACACGGGCATGGGCACTGACAGTCACACGGGCATGGGCACTGACAGTCACACGGGCATGGGCACTGACAGTCACACGGGCATGGGCACTGACAGTCACACGGGCATGGGCACTGACAGTCACACGGGCATGGGCACTGACAGTCACACGGGCATGGGCACTGACAGTCACACGGGCATGGGCACTGACAGTCACACGGGCATGGGCACTGACAGTCACACGGGCATGGGCACTGACAGTCACACGGGCATGGGCACTGACAGTCACACGGGCATGGGCACTGACAGTCACACGGGCATGGGCACTGACAGTCACACGGGCATGGGCACTGACAGTCACACGGGCATGGGCACTGACAGTCACACGGGCATGGGCACTGACAGTCACACGGGCATGGGCACTGACAGTCACACGGGCATGGGCACTGACAGTCACACGGGCATGGGCACTGACAGTCACACGGGCATGGGCACTGACAGTCACACGGGCATGGGCACTGACAGTCACACGGGCATGGGCACTGACAGTCACACGGGCATGGGCACTGACAGTCACACGGGCATGGGCACTGACAGTCACACGGGCATGGGCACTGACAGTCACACGGGCATGGGCACTGACAGTCACACGGGCATGGGCACTGACAGTCACACGGGCATGGGCACTGACAGTCACACGGGCATGGGCACTGACAGTCACACGGGCATGGGCACTGACAGTCACACGGGCATGGGCACTGACAGTCACACGGGCATGGGCACTGACAGTCACACGGGCATGGGCACTGACAGTCACACGGGCATGGGCACTGACAGTCACACGGGCATGGGCACTGACAGTCACACGGGCATGGGCACTGACAGTCACACGGGCATGGGCACTGACAGTCACACGGGCATGGGCACTGACAGTCACACGGGCATGGGCACTGACAGTCACACGGGCATGGGCACTGACAGTCACACGGGCATGGGCACTGACAGTCACACGGGCATGGGCACTGACAGTCACACGGGCATGGGCACTGACAGTCACACGGGCATGGGCACTGACAGTCACACGGGCATGGGCACTGACAGTCACACGGGCATGGGCACTGACAGTCACACGGGCATGGGCACTGACAGTCACACGGGCATGGGCACTGACAGTCACACGGGCATGGCACTGACAGTCACACGGGCATGGGCACTGACAGTCACACGGCATGGCACTGACAGTCACACGGGCATGGGCACTGACAGTCACACGGGCATGGGCACTGACAGTCACACGGGCATGGGCACTGACAGTCACACGGGCATGGGCACTGACAGTCACACGGGCATGGGCACTGACAGTCACACGGGCATGGGCACTGACAGTCACACGGGCATGGGCACTGACAGTCACACGGGCATGGGCACTGACAGTCACACGGGCATGGGCACTGACAGTCACACGGGCATGGGCACTGACAGTCACACGGGCATGGGCACTGACAGTCACACGGGCATGGGCACTGACAGTCACACGGGCATGGGCACTGACAGTCACCGGCATGGCACTGACAGTCACACGGGCATGGGCACTGACAGTCACACGGGCATGGGCACTGACAGTCACACGGGCATGGGCACTGACAGTCACACGGGCATGGGCACTGACAGTCACACGGGCATGGGCACTGACAGTCACACGGGCATGGGCACTGACAGTCACACGGGCATGGGCACTGACAGTCACACGGGCATGGGCACTGACAGTCACACGGGCATGGGCACTGACAGTCACACGGGCATGGGCACTGACAGTCACACGGGCATGGGCACTGACAGTCACACGGGCATGGGCACTGACAGTCACACGGGCATGGGCACTGACAGTCACACGGGCATGGGCACTGACAGTCACACGGGCATGGGCACTGACAGTCACACGGGCATGGGCACTGACAGTCACACGGGCATGGGCACTGACAGTCACACGGGCATGGGCACTGACAGTCACACGGGCATGGGCACTGACAGTCACACGGGCATGGGCACTGACAGTCACACGGGCATGGGCACTGACAGTCACACGGGCATGGGCACTGACAGTCACACGGGCATGGGCACTGACAGTCACACGGGCATGGGCACTGACAGTCACACGGGCATGGGCACTGACAGTCACACGGGCATGGGCACTGACAGTCACACGGGCATGGGCACTGACAGTCACACGGGCATGGGCACTGACAGTCACACGGGCATGGGCACTGACAGTCACACGGGCATGGGCACTGACAGTCACACGGGCATGGGCACTGACAGTCACACGGGCATGGGCACTGACAGTCACACGGGCATGGGCACTGACAGTCACACGGGCATGGGCACTGACAGTCACACGGGCATGGGCACTGACAGTCACACGGGCATGGGCACTGACAGTCACACGGGCATGGGCACTGACAGTCACACGGGCATGGGCACTGACAGTCACACGGGCATGGGCACTGACAGTCACACGGGCATGGGCACTGACAGTCACACGGGCATGGGCACTGACAGTCACACGGGCATGGGCACTGACAGTCACACGGGCATGGGCACTGACAGTCACACGGGCATGGGCACTGACAGTCACACGGGCATGGGCACTGACAGTCACACGGGCATGGGCACTGACAGTCACACGGGCATGGGCACTGACAGTCACACGGGCATGGGCACTGACAGTCACACGGGCATGGGCACTGACAGTCACACGGGCATGGGCACTGACAGTCACACGGGCATGGGCACTGACAGTCACACGGGCATGGGCACTGACAGTCACACGGGCATGGGCACTGACAGTCACACGGGCATGGGCACTGACAGTCACACGGGCATGGGCACTGACAGTCACACGGGCATGGGCACTGACAGTCACACGGGCATGGGCACTGACAGTCACACGGGCATGGGCACTGACAGTCACACGGGCATGGGCACTGACAGTCACACGGGCATGGGCACTGACAGTCACACGGGCATGGGCACTGACAGTCACACGGGCATGGGCACTGACAGTCACACGGGCATGGGCACTGACAGTCACACGGGCATGGGCACTGACAGTCACACGGGCATGGGCACTGACAGTCCACGGGCATGGGCACTGACAGTCACACGGGCATGGGCACTGACAGTCACACGGCATGGCACTGACACTGACAGTCACACGGGCATGGGCACTGACAGTCACACGGGCATGGGCACTGACAGTCACACGGGCATGGGCACTGACAGTCACACGGGCATGGGCACTGACAGTCACACGGGCATGGGCACTGACAGTCACACGGGCATGGGCACTGACACTGACAGTCACACGGGCATGGACACTGACAGTCACACGGGCATGGGCACTGACAGTCACACGGGCATGGGCACTGACAGTCACACGGGCATGGGCACTGCAGTCACACGGGCATGGGCACTGACAGTCACACGGGCATGGGCACTGACAGTCACCGGGCATGGGCACTGACAGTCACACGGGCATGGGCACTGACAGTCACACGGGCATGGGCACTGACAGTCACACGGGCATGGGCACTGACAGTCACACGGGCATGGGCACTGACAGTCACACGGGCATGGGCACTGACAGTCACACGGGCATGGGCACTGACAGTCACACGGGCATGGGCACTGACAGTCACACGGGCATGGGCACTGACAGTCACACGGGCATGGGCACTGACAGTCACACGGGCATGGGCACTGACAGTCACACGGGCATGGGCACTGACAGTCACACGGGCATGGGCACTGACACTGACACTGACACTGACATTGCCAATCAACACTGACACCAACAGTGACAGTTCAACAGAAAGGGATGTTGAATGCTTGTGGCATGTGACTTTTATTTCATTATCTTAATCTTTATTTTTAATTTTATCCTTTTTCAATGTGTTTTTCCCATTCTTACTTTCTTTTTTTCCCTCTCTGGTATGGTCATTCATAATGCACCTTGTTGATCACACGCAGTTTGTGCAACTCAATCACTCATACGTTCTGCCATGTCTTTTGCAGCTCAGGGAGGGGGAGGCCTCCCGCCGTTTACAGTTGCAGCATCCTCCACCAGCCGATACCTGCGCAGGGACCCTGACGGATCCCCTCGGGGATCAAGTAGACTGGTTGGCGCAGCGTCCCCCCCCCCCCCCCCCGCCGGCCTCCGCAAGGGTCGCATCGGGGAGCGCTAACATCGCAAAGGTGAGAAGTTATCTGTGATATGCTTGTTCCGCGGTCTCCTACGTAAGCCCCAAACGATTTGATTGACGTAATGTCACATTATCGTTGGTTAACAGTTTCATTTATGCTACTGTTGCGAAGTGGTGGCGGTAACATCAAGTGGTTTTTGTGCAACCGGCCCTCCCGCCCCTCAAACCCCCGGGGTCGGGGTGGAGGGGCGCGAGGCATATGCCACCTGGGCCGGGCCCCGAGACTGGGGGCCACCGGGGGGTGGGGGGGTGGGGTGGGGTGGGGGGTTGTGTGGAAGTACAGGCGTCTTGATCAATGAGGTTCATGGACCTGATACAAGTATATTCTTTCAATAGAGATCCTGTGAATTTAATGATCTAAGCTTGGTCGTGCACGTGATTCTAAATCGTGCCTCTGATAAAGTGTGCAGGCTTTCTGACAATGTATTTTAGAGGAGATTGTATTGTGTTAGATGATGATCATGAAAGAAAAAGTGTTTAAAACAATCTATTTCCTCAGCGCTTGTGTAACGTCCGGTTTAAACCCGGCTTATTTTGAGCTTGGGGCTTTTACTTTGACGCCAGCTAACAGTTTTTTTTTTTTTTTTTTTTTTTTTTTCTGTCAAGCTATCCATTTGTGAAAGTAACACGATTAGCTGATAACAGAATTACAAGTGAGCAAAAGGGCAGATCACGTGAGAAAAAGAGAAATCTTTACCCGAACAGGTTGAATGAATGGAATTCAAATGGCCGATGAAGGCAATGCACAAGCATTAGATAGTCTATGGATAGACTATCTTTTTGGTAAAGCTAATGATATCACAAGTGGTGGTGAATGCTGCTATTGAGGCAGGACTGCCATTGCGTGTACGGCGCACGGGTCAAGGCCTACTGGTAGATTTCGAAAGCCCTTCTTTAATGAAGAATGTCAACGATCAAAAAGAGAGTGGAGGAGAGCAAGTCGGCAATATGAGTATCAATTTGAAGATTTGCGGCTACTGGAACGCAGTTATCACTCATATGTACGTTCTCAAAAAATGTGCTTGGCTATTGGCCCAGTTACAAGAAAGGTTAGATATGTTTCATTTCACCCCCCGTCGATTTTAGAAGCTGTTCCGGGGACAACCTGCAGGGTTACCCATCCCACTATTATCATATGGTGCATGGGACACATTTATGACAACCTTAGTAGGCTTTAGACCATCAGCAGACTATACCATGTGTGCCCATTGTGACCGGTAAGCTACCGCCGGAAAATGATGGGGGTGGGGGGTGGGGGGGATCTCCGACCATCCATTTACAATTGTGAAGGTAGAACAAGGCTTGATGAAGTCGAAAGATGGGAGGAGTAATGGGTTCCACGCATACCCTGCAGAGCTGCTTCAATAGGCTCAAAGGCCCTTGAAGTCAGAAGGTACATAAAGTCAGAATACGAAGACTTTTCGCCCTCCTCTCATGCACGGAGGCGGAGGTCTGCACGACGGTGCTCCTGGCCAGGACAGGGGTGGGGAAGGGCTGGTTCCTGGGTGAGGCGCCGACGAGCAGAGGTAACGACCGAAAGAAAGAAAGAAAGAAAGTGTCATGAATCCTGAAGACCATCATATTACATTTACATTTGAGCAATAAGGGGTCTCATGACGTCTGGTAGGTTTGCATGTCTAAGGTAGCGTTTCCAACAGCAAATAAGGGGTTCTGGCTGCCTGCTCGCCGACTATTTAGGTTCAGGATGCCACTCCGAAGGCATCTCGGTCGTGATCTTGAGATTCGAGACTCAGCGCCATCCACGAGGCTGCGTGCACTTATCCTGCGGACTGGTCATTCAGTCCACGGGCCGAACAGTTGAGTAATCCTCTGAGGTAACTTCGAGATCCGTACGGAGTCCGCTCAATTAAATTCGAGCAAATTGAGTCAATTTGCTCGAAGGTCGATCTCGTGTTCGAATTGAGGTGCCGGATCTATGTCGAAGCTCTCGGGGCAACGGTACCTAGTCCCTTGGATCCTTACGATCTGAGGCAGTAGCCTCGAGGTAGCCTACAGGGAGTCTATGTTGCTTAGCTTCCCATCAGTAGCAATGCCCTTGCAATTATATAATTGAGTATATACAGATCTGGAATATATATACAGATCTCTAGAGCCCTGGTTAGAGGGATGGTCAGACCTGGAAGTTCTATTCGTCTCGCCGTCTCGTGGTTGCGCAACGTTTGTGCTCTAGCGGCTATTCCTCTGCATATGCATGATTGTCTGCTTGACAGGTGATGTGCATATGCATGCATGATTGTCTGCTTGACAGGTGATGTAGGTATACCTTACGTAAGGGCTTGCTTAGCTAGGCTGAAGTAACACAAACACACCACATCAAATTGTAACAAAGATCTGGAAGTCCCATTTGTCTCGCTGTCTCGTGGTTGCACAATGTTTGTGCTTTTAACGGCTATTCTACTGCATGCTTATCTGCTCGACTGTGCATGCAGGATGCACTGTATGACGTCTGATTGCTCTGTGTGAATGCTGTAAGTCCGACCATGGTGACCATGCTCATGTATGCTCTTTTATATGACAGAAAGAAAGAAAGAAGAACGGAGTAATGCTGGCCAACGCTTGCCCACATCCCCCCCCCCCCCCCCCCCCCCCCCAAACCCCTCTCCCCTGGAGGTGCAGCGAACAGCGTGGTGACCGAAGAGACCTAACTCCCTCGAACAACAAGAGCGTTGGGATCCATGCTGGAAGAGGGGAATCATAAGTTTGTATTGGATGCGGCAGAGGAACGACCGCGGGGGGTTTCCTTCCTTCTTCCTTCAGTTCGTCGCCGCCTCCTGGCCACGTCCTGCCTGGAAACACGTGGTACTAGACGGGTGACGAAAGGGTGTGCACGTGACCGTACTTTCGATTTATGACTCATACAGCTAGTACCATACAGGTGGTGCCTGTACCTCGAAAAGTGTACCAGCTTGAAAAATTCAAAATACGCTGTCGAATCACACACTCCAACTACAAACCCGTTCTTATTCTGATACCCGTACAGTCCAGAACAATTGTAGTTTAGCAAATTTGTAGACTAGTTGCCATCCAAGCCTGGGCAGAAGAGGAGTGTATAGAGGGCCCAGCGAAGGTTAGATTGACAAGGGAAACCAAACGATACTGCTTTACATTCGATGGCTTCACGGAAATCCAAAGGCAGCCTGAATTTTTGAAGGTCACCATTGTGCTTGCAAGCACTTGTCACCGAAGTCAAAAGGCGTACCACGGCAAAACATGATCTCGGTCACAGTGTGTTTGTCTTCGAGAACCCTCTTACTGATCACATTTGTATACAGCGTTTACGGACAGTCTTATATGGACGGTAATCTTCTAAACCTTTCTCAAAGACATTGTTTCACGCATTTGCACTATCGATATATCTGGCTTTTCCGCTGCACTGGTCTTTTTGAATATGAACTGTTTTCCCTTGCACTTACGATAGAAAGTTGGCTTTCCACATACAGATTCATTTTTGGATGCAATCTTCAAACTTTAACAACCATTTATTTCTCAAAACTTCTGAGTTTCGGGCATTTCACAATTGACAAAGTCTTGTTGGCCCATGGACTGCAGTTTGGGAGTATCCATATCCTCCATGGGACTTTCCTGGCGAAGTATGGACTTTCTTTGGAATTCGAAATAATGCAACGCATCCGCCAGACTTTGTTCCGGACCCTGCCATCAGCTATTCCACTGGAGCAGTCTTGAGTGCCATTACAATCTTTCGATTCCCGGACATTGCCTGGGGCCCATGGGATGCGGTGAGATGTTATCTTTGCCTGCAATGTGCAATGTTTGTGCGTTTCGTCCCAAAAGGCGAGAAGCCATAATGCTGGTGCTTCTGCAACCCCATTTCATGTCAAGCCTTACATGTATAAGGGAATACAAGGGAATTTGAACTTCAACATTTCTTTTTTGATTTGTGAGCATGTCAGAATTTTCTGGTCTGTGAGTATATCTAAGTGTATGCGAGCTCACAATGGCAAACGGCAATGACTGGTATGTTGAGGCATGTCTTGCTATACAAATGACTAAAATTGTAAAGTTGAGTCTTTCATGCGTGGTCTGCACTTTACAACGAGGTACCGCGAACTTCCGCTGTACTTCGTAGTGCCTCATGCCAAGGGCACATGTGTGTACACTGTCGTCCTAATACTTCCGCTCCCTTTCAACATGGTTGGTATACAGTAACTGGGATAAGAACGCTGTAACTCCCACTCCACACTGTTGATAACACTGAAGAAGTCTTGACGTTTATTCCTGATACCTTAAAGCTCACACATACAACTTTGCAGGTGGGTATAGAGCTGATCCGGCTCAGACAGATTTTTATGAAATCGCCCACTGGAGTCCTTTAGAAGAGATCTTGAAAGCTTCTGAAAGACCCTTCTCCATGCCTTGCATTCAGTTTGGAGAGGATCCGCTCCCATGTTCGACATCCACATTAGAACGCTGTTAACGTCGTTGTTGTTGTTGTTGTTGTTGTTGTTGTTGTTGTTGTAGTTGTTGTTGTTGTTGACCATTTGTCAAAAGCCAGCTGCACCTTGCAATGGCAGACTCAACTCACATGAAATAATTTTTTCTTACTCTGGCACCATATGGACATGTATGACACATCAACTTTTCTTGCAACTCCTCCCTGATGCTCTCCTCCCATCCCGTTTGCTCCCTTTTGCAGGCCGCAACTTTGATGGCAGCATATGCAACCTCCTTTTCTCCACCCATTCCCTCAAGAGCTCTCATTTGGATGCCACAACGTTTCCACCATGACAGGCTGCCCATCCTCTTTTCTACAATCACCTCCCCTCCCAATAGCAGCAGGGGCTTATGCATCTCTGAGCCTGCTCAGTCCTAATGTCCCGCGAGAAGTTGTTTTGAAGTTGCTTAGAAATTGTTTTAAAGTTGCACCCCCTATGCGAGGAACAGTTAGCTGGCTTTGCCTCGCTTTTCCGCTCCATTCCATCATCTACACTTTTGACAGTTGCCGCCTATTATTCGCTCTCTTAATGTTCCTTTTGCTAACATCCTTCTCCTTGCCCTCTCCCCGTCTTTTCATCCTCCTCCAAATCTTGTTATTCCCCCGGGCCCATTTCCTTCCCCTGTCTGCCTCTCCTAATCCTGCTCCGTCATCATCATCAGGACAATCATCATCATCATCATCATCATCATCATCATCATCATCATCATCATCATCATTATCATCACCATCGTCATCGTCGTCGTTGTCGTTGTCATCGTAAATATCGTACGTCCTGCCCGTTCATCCCCCGTCCCATCAGCTTTTCGCCGTCTCTTCTTCTCTTGTTCTTCTACTCCTTCCCCTTCTCCTCCCTCTCTTTCATTTCTCTATCCTCTAATCTCGCTCCGGCTTTGCTTGGGGTATGGTGCAGATCCTCTTCTTGGAATATTTTGCAAGAGTTGGGAATGGGCCCATGTCGAGCCGCAGCACTCAGGCCTTTTCTTCTGCTGTTCCTCCCACGCAGCCAAGTTATCCTTTCCACGTCCCATACAGGCTGGCCAAGTTTGCCTGGACCACCCGTGCGGATGGAAGCCAGGACCTCCAAGTATTTTCCCCTCCCACAAGCACCAGTCCCGTTGTGAGCATCACCCGCCTGTTTGCACTCCCCTTTCTCTGCCTCCCTCTCCCCCGCGGCTTCTTCCCCGCCTTGGGGCTGACGAACATCCTGCAATCTGTCACAGACTCGTATGACCCAGTGGGGCCCATCACGGGTCACACGCTGGGGAACGTAGATGCTAGCGGCTGCTTGACTGCGGCTGTGTACGCCTCAATTAAGGTTGCTCCCCCAGTGATCCTAGATGGCGTCACCTTCAACCTCGGCTTTCACATCAATGGCACTGTCGATTTCTCTCTACTGTCATTACCGTAAGGTAAGTTAACACTCCCAGGCGCCCTTGCACTTAAATATCTTGGCTACCAAACACTTCATGGTTTGATCAAGTCAAAAAAGCTTGTTCAAAACAACGGGTGCGCACCTTAAGTCAAGTGGAAACATTGAGCGGCAGTTAATAACTGCATATCTTCGGGTGTGAATGCGCGGCCTGTTCTCTGAAATAGAATATTTCACGTTAAAGGGCTTCCAAGCTTTGAGGACATTCCATCTCCAGCCTGGCTGCCTTGTGCAGTGGAGTGCCTGGGGTAAAGGGGGGGGGGGGGGTGGGCAGGGAGTTGAATAGAAACATCCGGAAGTTAAAGGTTTTGACGCCCATCACCGACAGCAAAGCGAATAAATGCCGTATAAATGCAATAAATGTCGTGTGGTATTCATGTTATCGCGCATCACATGGTCTGTGATGCAGAAGCTGCATGTGTCAAGACGTTCTGCATTATGCTTGCAAGCATAGTGCAAACGTCTTGACACAAACAGCATCTACAGCAGCGGCAGAACTCAGACACGTCTGCCATGCCTGCTGCTCAGGAGAGGGAGGGCTCCACGGTGCCTGCAGGGAGCCCTGAAGGGTCACCTGGGAAATCGTATGGCTTGCGCTGCAACTATTGCAACAGGATTGAGTCTCATTTCCTGCAGAGGGGTCATATTGGTAATCAAGTCAAGTTTGCCCACTGATATGTTCATCTGGCCAATTTGTTTAAACAGTGGCTAGATGCTGGTACTAGAACGCGTACGGAGCCTTGTGTCGCTGGGCAGGCCGGGAGGAGTCACGGGCCGCACAAGAGCCAATTCTACTGGCCTGCATCAGCTCCTGGGAAAGTCCCACACGGCCTGGCCGCGTCAAAAGTTTTAGGGTTGGGTTGTGAAGCCGTGTAGATCTTTACAGAAGTAAGTTTGAACTGGTTCTGAATTCTATCATGCTGCTCGTACACGCGTAATTTAGAAATTGAAAATGCACGACCGCCACTCGAGCTCGTTTGATAGTACACTGCCCATGGACTGGTTGACTGACAGCTGCCCACGGCACCACTCGTCTGTATTTGCTGGGCGTGCGTGCGTGTGTTTGTGTGTGTGTGTGTGTGTGTGTGTGTGTGTGTGTGTGTGTGTGTGTGTGTGTCTGTGTCTGTGTCTGTGTGTCTGTGTGTCTGAGTGTGTGTGTGTGTGTGTGTGTGTGTGTGTGTGTGTGTGTGTGTGTGTGTGTGTGTGTGTGTGTGTGTGTGTGAGGGTTCGCGGTACATGGAGGCGAAACTGGGCGAAGGAAGACTCGCCTCCGGGGGGTTGGCGAAGGGGCCGAAAAGAAAGACGTGTAAGAGTCAATTCAGCCTGTCAAACGACGTGTTTCACGTGATTTTTAACGCGGGGAAGTACATTTGCAGTATAATTTTCACTTGAGAAGTACAGATGCAATACATTTTCAGATGTACAATGAGAGAATCTTGGCCTGTGGGCCGCGGGTTTCGGGAGATCTCAGATCATCGGCTGCCGAAGGTCGGCAAAGTCCAGCCAATCATTGAGAACGGGAAGAATTTTGCACGCATTGAATTTTACTCCGTTATGAATTAGAAAATTTCATCCTTTATTTCTTGGTGCAACATGTCTTCATCCTCGGATGAAGTGAATTTTGTAGGTGAGAGTGCCTCAAAAGCATCAGAGAAACCTGTGAGAAAGCTAGGTCGGACTGAGGGGCCTGCATGGCTAATAGGCACTATATACATTCCTCAATAATTGGGGGAATGTAAGTGGATATAAAGCTGTGAGCGTTAAGGAAGGCTTGAGCACAAGATGTTGGGTTGCAGGCAAATAGGCACTATGGAGCATGCGGCAAGCAGCACTGCAAATACATCAGCACAGGCTACATCAAGTATGATTTCTGGCAGTGGTATGATCCCTTCTTCATCTGCAGGGGCAGATCAGGAGCCCGAATCCACAGAATCAGACATGGATGCTGATAATTTTTCAGTTGAACTCAGAGAAATACTTGCTTCAACGGAGGAAGATGGTTCAGCTCTTCCATATTCAGACGAGCCCATCTCCTTCATGGAACTACTTCTGGGGAATTTGGATGGCTCTGACATGCAGAATATTCATTAATGTCATTTTCAATGATCTCACTCAGATTCTTTGCAACAGCAAGGACAGTGGAGAGCACTGCACAAACAGTGCGACCGGCTGCAATATTTGAAGTCAGCAGTGTTGTTGAGCAACTGCGTTCACAGCACTCCTTTTAAGACCCTCATTTTCCTGGGTTCTCAATTTCATATGCAGCAGCAGTGTGGGATTTATGGGTGGGGAGGTTTTGTGTGTGTGTGTGTGTGTGTGTGTGTGTGTGTGTGTGTGTGTGTGTGTGTGTGTGTGTGTGTGTGTGTGCGCGCGCACGCGCGCATGCGTGCGTGTATGGCGGGGGAATGCATGTATGCGTGTGTATGTCCAAAAACACTAGGGAAGACTCATGAGATTGATTGCAGGGTGACTGCACCATCAGGGTGTTAGTTTGTGACGTTTTTTAGTGTGTATGCTACCAGTCGTGATGGCCATTTCAATGAATCCTGTTAGTCTATTGTTAAAAAACTGTTTGGGGCATGTAAGATTCACAGATGGACTCAGAAGCTTTTCGCTTACAAGGATATGCTATCAGAAAACTTTCGCCTGGCCTGAATAGTTTTGCCTCAGGAGTTTCGCCTTTCGCCCCACGTCATTCTTTTTGCCGCGAACCCTGGTGTGTGTGTGTGTGTGTGTGTGTGTGTGTGTGTGTGTGTGTGTGTGTGTGTATGTGTGTGTGTGTGTGTGTGTGTGTGTGTGTGTGTGTGTGTGTGTGTGTGAATTGCTCCTTCCGGATCATTTTGAGGCTGTCGGAACGGAACAGTGTTGTAGGTATTGACCTTGGTGGACATCTTCAGAGCTAGCTTCATACGTTGGTAAGGGGGTCATGACACTAGAAAGGGACATAATCTAGGTGCGATAATGAAGACTTTACGTGTATACTACTGCATGAGCGTCCAGTCAGACCTGTAAGATGCTGACTAGGAAGTAACATCTTCTGATCAATGACGTACGTACGCGTAGAAGACAGTTCTGACGTACTTCCGGGTACGTGCGCACGCGTAGAAGACAGTTCCTTCTAGCTAGAACGTTTGGGCGAGGAATGATATTAATCAATTGACCTCCGAATCAACCCATAATGAATGAGCATTAGTGGACCTCCCCTAATGAACCCATCAGTGGTAATTGCAATTGGGACCTACATGGCATCATAGTACTGATAGGTCAGGGGCAGACAGTAGGGACGTCTGTCGACAGTACTGTCTAGTTTTTGGGACACTACGGTGTGAGTCCCCGCGTGCACGGGTACCAATTGGCGCACGCCCCTCATTTCGAGTTATAACTAATTAGCGAAGGACAGCGCCATCCTAATTAGCGAAGGACAGCGCCAACCAAAAGCTTTTGGGGTGGCTGCATGAAGCCACGGGTGTCGAAGAGTCTGGCCTGGGCCTGTTCTTGCAATGGATTGGCTTCTGTTGAATATTGTGGACATTTGGTGTTATTCGTGACAGCCCCTTTGTCTTGAATAGTCATGCACAATATAGACATCCAGAATAGATCAGGAGAGATGAGTGCTTCTTGTAAGAGTGATACATGAGTGCTTCTTACTTAGTGATATCTGACTAGAAATCTATTGCTATCAGGCGATGCGTTGTTGGACGTGGTCTTTAGCAAGAGTGAGAACGTGTGATACGGTATGTAATTGACTTGTCCAGAGTATGTTGGTAGTCTTTGGCCAACCCCCGCTGCCTGAAAATGATGATTGTGTTCCTGGCGTTGTGGTGTTGAATGTTTCCCCACGGACCATTGAATTAACTTCCGCCGTCGTGCCGAACTGCAGGTGACGCCTGATGTAAAAATGTAAATGTAACTTCCTACCAGTGTATAGTTGCATCACTGTTGACATCTTAAGGTTCAAGCTTGACTCTGCTGTGTTCATTTTGGACGGCGCAGTCACTGGAGATTCGTGACGCTACTCGTCACTGACGAGTCGTCAGTGTGTTGCCGGGTGATCCAATTGGCTGTATTGGGTTGCAAGTATTGGCTGACGACACTCTAAACCCGTCATTTACTGTTCCACAGTGGTCTCACAGGTTTCCACTGCCCATAACCTTCTACAAACAGCTCTCACACCTCCTGTAATTAAGTTTCTGGAGCAAAGTGCAAAGCACTCATGAGCAAATGTAAATGACAACATGATATGATGTTCACACACATTGCCATTACCACAGGCATTTTCATTGATGCATCCATCATGCGTCATCTCATATGAGATTCTCAGTGTGATTCCACGAATGTCCTTTCCACCCTCAGCCACTGCAGTGCACTCACGTGAGACCTGTCATCTGCAACCGTCACCCAGGCTTGGCCATACGGCCTTGTCATGCATAGGCCTATGCATCATAGGATTCAGTGCAAACCCAAAAAGTTTAAACCCGAACCCTATGCACCATAGGGTTCAGTGCTGTGCACAGCACGTGTAATATTAATATTATTTTTGGAGGCCATTAATGGCCTCCACAGTGCCAGGCTTGATGCTAGATGTAATTTCTACGTATCGCGAGACCTATTCTTGGTAAGGAATGGCTGTCAGTGGGACCCCAATTGCCCAATAAAAGTTCATTTGCAGGTGTTCATTCCAACCTTAAGGGCAAGCTTGCCCATCTCTGAATCCCAAAGGAGTTCCTTCGAAGAGTAAACGGGTGCCTCCATTCACGCAGCTTCTCTATTGGCGCAGCTTTTGTTCATGCTGGAGCCACACATGTGTATGAACTCGATGTTCGATTCCCAGCCCCGTGTACGAGAGTTTCAAGAACGTGGGCAAAGTTGGCAGCCAGACGCTCCCCCCCCCCCCCCCTCCCCAAGGGGCCCCCCAACAGAGCTGTTGTCCGTACCGGCTTAAAATTCAAAATAAGCGCTCCGGGGACCCAGCGAGGGCTTCCGCAGACGAGAGAAACGAAACGGTACGAGTTGTCAAACGAAGGTTGCATGCCCAAAAGATTGGATTCACGAGAAAAAGGTCGTATTTGTGCTTACAACTGACACGGGAGGGCCTACTCGCAGAAAATATGGTCTCGATGGTCCCCTGTCCAACTTCGCGGATCCTATTACTTTTCACATTTGCATACAATGTTTTCGGAGAATATAAGACTGGTACGGACGGTACTTTTTCACCCACTTCTGTGACATCTAAGCTGCAGGCATTTACACCGCCGTGCTTGTTCCGCCGTGCTGGTTCTGAAGCAGTGTCCTTAATTGTCATCCGTTTCAATCATGTAAATGATCATGTCCTCCTACCCATGATTTCCAATTCGATATGTTTCACCTCTCTCCTTGCATTCTCCGCGTCTTACGCAGGGCTTTCGAGTTTCGTCAAGATTTTCAACTGACGCAGTGCTACCTGCCCAGAAGCTTCTGAATGGAAGTATCCCTATCCTCCATGGAGCTTTCCTGGTGAAGCTTGGGGTTTCCTTGGAACACATCCCATAAACGGAACGCATCCGCCCGACTTCGTTCCGGACCCTGACATCACATACACAACAGGAGCAACCTTGAGTTCCTTTTCAATCTTGAGATTCCCCAACACTTTTTGGGGCCCATGGGACGTGGTGACGCCTAATGTCCTCTGCTTAAAGTTTGAGCCATATCTATGCGTTGCACTTTGGTTGTTCCCACTGTGAGGTGAAGCCAACAAAACTGCTGAATAGGCACCGCGTTTTTGCCTCTCGCCTTTCGTCGTCCTTCCAGTACGAGTTGACTTTATGCAAACTATTTCTGCTGTGTGAGAAGCATGTGATGCTTCTTAGATCTAGATCTGGATCACTGGCTCCACTTTCTGAAACAGCCTGGAGTCCAGTTGACTTCATGCACAGACATTCACTATCTGTCAACCTCAGAGTGGGGTGCCAGCAACTTTGACATACACTGTCATTCTCAGATCCCATTTCGCCACAAATGTTATGGGCACATTGTCAAAGATGAGGACACATTCTCTTCAGGTGGGTCACAGTCAGGGATTGGGTCAAATTTGGTCCAGCACCACCAATGATGAAATGTGGCGTCAAATTTGGCCAAGCACCACCAAGGATGAAATGTCATAGATGGGATTGGGTTTGGGTTTCTTCACAATAACTTCTCCTCCCCCCTTGTGGGGTTGACCGTTTCCATCACCAAGGATGTCCTTGGGGTCTTCCCCCAAGGCCATCAACTCCCTTCCGCTCCTTCATTCTCTTTGTCAACATCAACCGCATATGCCCTTCTTCTTCTTTCTATTCTCTTCTTTCAATTGCGCCTGAGGATCAGCCATCACTTGGTGTCATTCTTCCCCTTGCTCTCAGCATTCAAAGGTGCTGTTCCAAGCTTGATGACCTCTGTGTGTTTCCCTACCTGGTGGGTCACTCACCAACAGTCTTCCTATCATTCTCTGCCTCCTCTTTCGCGATCTCCTCTTCTTTTAAGCAGTACTATGTGGTACTGCTTAAATACAAATACCCCCCCTGCCCCTCCTATGCTCTCGCCCCCCCCCCCCTGCCCCTCCTCTAATCCAGGCTAACTCAGTTGACCATATTACTTTCTAACTAACAGCACCACGTTCTAATCAACTCCTAAGTTCCTCTAATCCCTCATTGTCCAACTCCACATTTCTGTCGGTCCTGTGCAGCTAATTATCATCGGATCCTCGGCTCGGGCCGGCAACGGGCCCGTGAAAGGTCGCATCACGCAGGCATTTTCCTCCGCTGTTCCCCCCACGCAGCCCTACTTTCCGACGCACGTCCCCTTTCGTCTGGCCAAATTTGACTGGACCTCCAGGCCCGATGGAGCGAAGGATCTCAAAATCTACTCCCCTCCAGCCAGCAAAACTCCCGTCGTGAGCTTCACGGGCTTGTTCACGATCCCCTCCCTCTGCGTGCCTCTCCCCGCGGGCATCTTTCCCGCCTTTGGCCTGACAAGCTTCGTGCAAAGCGTTACGGACTCGTACGACCCTGTGGGGCCCATCACGGGCCACACGCTCGGGGTCCTGGACTGGGCCGCTTGCACTACAGCAGCAGTGTACACCGCCATTGAGACTGCCCCGCCTGTGAGCCTGGACGGCGGCTTCTTCAACCTCGGCTTCTACCTCAATGGCACCATCGATTTTGTCGTGCAGCCATACCCCTAAGGTAGTGCTCCCTCAGCGGTACCATAGATTGTGCAGCTCCCTCAGTGGTACCATAGATTTTGCATTGCAGCCAGCCCCGAAGCGTAATGCGCCCTTAATGGCATGAAAGATCTTGCTTCAGGAGTGCTCCGAAGATAACGCTGCCTCAATGGCACCATCGATTTTGCATTCAATGATTTTCTGCAGCGATGCATGCGCTGGGGGCAGGACTGCAATAGGAGGGTCCGGCCATATGCTCGGGGCGGGAAGCCAATAGGAGGGTCCCTCCACGGGATCGCCGTGGGACCCTTTAGGAGGGTCCGTCCAGACGCTCGCGGCAGGACCCTCATGGGAGGGTCCCTCCATGTGCTCGGGGCGGGACCCTAATAACAAGGTCCCTGCATGTGCTTGTGGCGGGACCCCAATATGAGGGTCCCTCCATGTGCTCGTGGCGGGACCCCAGTACAAGGGTCCCTCCATGTGTTTGGGGCAGGACCCCAATAGGAGCGTCCCAACCATGTGCTCGCGGCGGGACCCCAATAGGAGGCTCCTTCCCGGAGCTCGCGATGGGACCCCAGTAGGCGGTACCGTGGGGGCCAGCGGACTTAGTACCACTTAGTCAAAGGGGAGGATGGGTACTTGGATGAGGAGTATAGCACAATATACCATGGGCGGAAGCCAAAACTTGCCTGCATACAAAGAGACACGAGTTTACAAAAGCATGCAGCCAGCTGATGAAGCCCATTTGTCCCTGCGAGTTAGGGAGCAGGTTTTCTTGCAAGCTGGGTCAGGACACCAGTGTCTTTTGGTACCCATAGGGATGATACATACCTAGCTAGGGAGTGAAGAACGGGCGGTTCAGTTGAAAGGACATGTCTGGAAGGGTCTGTTTGATGAAACAGACTTTTCATGAACTCTGCCCAAGCCAGGCCTAGGAGAGTCTTAGTGTCTCTTTACATTGTAGAAGATCAACCAATGCACCTGTGTGCATTTCAATGGTTCACCATGCCGAACGTGGAGAAACGTCTGGGATTCTGGTGCTTGCAAGGATTCCCAGAGAATATGACATAGTTCCGTTGTACAGCCTTTGTACAGCGCAAGCTTTGGGCTCACAAGCTGTCTTCAAGAGGAATATCTTGGGTGCTCATATGCAAGCCTAGGCAGGCCTGCTTTTGAAAGCTTACAAATTGCTGATTTCCCTGAATTTAAAGCATTGGCTATCATGGGGATACCATGTGTGAGACCCTGCAGAGACTATATGGTTCTAAGAGTATAGATAAGGCGAAGACCATGTATAAGAAGAGCACCTTGCATAAGGAGAACACCTTACATAAGGATAATAACCTTACATAAGGAGAACACCTTATACGAGGAAAACACCAGCCCATGGCCATGGCCTGGTGCCTGGTACCATGGTGCGGCTGCGACTTAGGATGGGCTCATTGTTTTGCAGCTGAGTAGCCGCCGCTATAGACTTAAGAGCCTAGTCTCCCTGGAGTATACCCCAACGAAGTATCTAGTACGTTATGTACGCGGTGATAATCTGCTTAGATTCTCAACCACAGGACATGACTTGTTCAAGTCATTCGAATGACTTATACATAGGTCTATGAATTCACCTATGCGCCACATATTTAGGTTCAGTGCTAACCCTCAAACCTAAACCCTATGCACCATAGCGTTCAGTCCTATGTAATGGCCTCCACAGTGTCAGATCTCATTCTAGAATTAATGTAAACGTATTGCACGAGACCTATGCTTGGTCAGGAATGGCTGTAAGTGGTACCCTCAGTGTTCATTCCAAGTTTGCCCACCTCTGAATCCCAATGGAAGAGTAAACGGGGTGCATCTATTCTCAATTCACGCAGCCTTTGTTGATTGATTCGTGCTGAAGCCACATATGTGTGTGGAACTGGATGTTCGAATCCCAGGGTCCCGGGGACCCGGGGCCCGGTCTAGTACCCGGGCCGCCCGGGTACTAGAAGTTCAAACACGTGGGCAAACAGACGCTTCCTCCCAGTCTGGGAGTCCCAGAGCTGTTGTCCGTACCGGCTTGAAAATTCAAAGCGGGCTCGTGGGGACCCAGCAAGGGCTCCCGCTGACGAGAGAAACGAAACGATACGATACGAGTTTTCACACGAAGGTTCAATTGTCAAAGATTGGATTCACGAGACAAATGTCGTAATTGTGCTTGCAACTGACACAAGAGGGCCTGATCGCAGAAAATATGGTCTCGATGGCCCCTTCTCTTACATCGCGGTTCCTTTTACTTCTGACATTCGCCTGCAATGTTTTCGGAGATTATAAATCTGGTATGGACGGAATGTTTTCACCCACGTGACATCTAAGCTGCAGGCATGTACTCCAACGTGCTTGTTCCGCTGCCCTGCTGTTTCTGATGCAGGGTCTTCAGTTGTCATCCCCTGAAATCAGGAAAGTGATTTTGGCAACCGAGACATGAATTCAAATTCGATATTCTTCACCTCTTCCTTGGCATTCTCCGCGTCTACGCAGCGTGTTCGAGTTTGGGTTTGTTGCAGCTGACAAAGTGCTGTCTGCCCAGAGGCGTCTGAATGGAAGTATCCCTATCCCCCTTGGATCTTTCCTGGTGAAGCTTGGAGTTTCTTTGGAACAAAACCCATCAACGGAACGCATCCGCCGGACTTCGTTCCGGACCCTGACATCACTTTTGTAACTGGAGCAACCATTCAGCTGAGTTCCTTTACGGTCTTGAGATTTCCCAACACTTTCTGGGGCCCGTGGGACGCGGTGAGGCTTAATATCCGCTGCTTAAAAGTTTGAGCCTTTTCTATGCGCTGAACTTTGGTTGTTCTTAGTGTCAGGCGAAGCTATCAATCTGCTGAGCACCGCCTTTTTGCCTCTCGCCTTTCCTTGTTCTTCCAGCAAGATTTGATTTGATGCAGTTTATTTTTGCTGTGTGAGAAGCTTGTGACGCTTCTTAGATCTAGATCTGGATCACTGGCTGCACTGGCTGCACTTTCCGAAATAGCCACGTGTCCAGTTGATTTCATGAACAAACATTCACTATCTGTTAAGCTCAGAGTGGGGTGCCAGCAACTTTGGCATACACTGTCATTTTCAGATACCGTTTCGCCACAAATATGCTATGGGCACACTGTCTAAGATAAGGACACACTAACTTTGGGTGGGTCACAGTCAGGGATGTGGCATCAAATTTGGCGTAGTACCTCCAAGGATGAAAATGCGCACATGGGATTGGGTTTGGGTTTATTCACAACAACTTTACCTCCCCTTTTTGGGGTTGGCCCTTCCCATCACCAAGAATATTCTTGGGTCTTCTATCAAGACCATCCATTCCATTCCGCTCCTTCATTCTCTATGCCAAGATCAATCGCACATGCGCCTTCCTCTTCTTTCTAATCTCTTCTTTCAATTTGCGCCTGGACACGAATCATCGCTTGGTGTCGTTTTCCCCCTTGCTCTCAGCATTCGTAGGTGCTGTTCCAAGCTTGATGATCTCCCCCCTTTTCCCTATATCGTCGGTCAGTTGCCAACAGTCTTCCTGTCATTCTCTGCTTCCTGTTTCGCGTCTCCTCATCTCTTAAGCAGTACTAAGTAGTACTGCTTAAACATATATACCTCCCTGCCCCTCCTCTGATCTAGGCTACCCCCCTCCTCCCAACCCCGCCCCTCCTCTTATCTAGGCAAGCTCAATCAACAGCATTACTTTCAAACTACCGATACTAGCTTCCTATATAACTCCTGACTTTCTCTAATCTCTTATTCTCTAACTCCACATTACTGTCGGTCCGGTGCAGCTAGTTATCATCGGATCCTCGGCTCGGGCCGGCAATGGGCCGATCGAAGGCCGCATCACGCAGGCCTTTTCCTCTGCTGTTGCCCCCACGCAGCCCTACTTTCCAGACAATGTCCCCTTTCGTCTGGCCAAGTTTGACTGGACCTCCAGGCCCGACGGAGCCAAGGATCTCAAAATCTACTCCCCTCCCAGCAGCCCAACACCCATCGCGAGCTTCACGGGGCTGTTCACGATCCCCTTCCTGTGCGTGCCTCTCCCCACTGGCATCTTGACTGCTCTTGGCCTGACAAGCTACTTGCAAAGCATCACAGACTCGTACGACCCCGTGGGGCCCATCACTGGCCACACGCTCGGGAACCTCGATGTGAGCGCTTGCACGACCGCCGCCGTATACACCTCCATCGAGGCTGCCCCCCCTGTCAGCCTGGATGGCGGCTTCTTCAACCTCGGTGTTTACTTCAATGGCACGTTTGATTTTGTCGTGCGGCCATATCCCTGAGGTACGGCTCCCCCAACGGTGCCATAGATTTTGCAGCTCCCTTAGCGGTACCATAGACTTTGCGGCTCCCTCAGTGGTACCATAGGTTTTGCAGCTCCCTCAACGGTACCATAGATTTTGCAGCCCCCTCAGCGGTACCATAGATTTTGCGGCTCCCTCAGCGGTACCAGAGGTTTTGCAGGTCCCTCATCGGTACCATAGATTTTGCAGCTCCCTCAGCGGTACCATAGATTTTGCGGCTCCCTCAGCGGTACCATAGGTTTTGCAGCTCCCTCAACGGTACCATAGATTTTGCAGCTCCTTCAGTGGTACCATAGAAATTGCATTGCAGCCAAACCCGAAGGGCCACGCGCCCTTAATGGTATGAGAGAATTTGCTTTGCAAGGATGCTCCTCAGATAACGCTCCCTCAATGGCACCATCGATTTTGCATTCGATGATTTTCTGCAGCAGCGATTCCTACCTCGGGGCGGGATCGCAATGTGAGGGTCCTGCAGCGGGACTCCCGCCACATGGTTGGGGCCGAAACCCAATAGGAGGTCTTTCCAAGTGCTCGTCGCGGGACCCCTCGTAGGATCCCTCAATGTGCTCATGGTGGGACCCCAATACGAGGTCCCTCCAAGTGCTCCCGGCAGGACCCCAATGGGAGGGTCCTTCCATGTGCTCACGGCAGGACCCCGATAGGAGGGTCCCGGCGGGACCGTAGTAAGAAGGTACCTCCAAACGCTCGCCGGCAGAAGGCGGGACCGAACAAGGAGGGTCCTGCCATAAGCTCTGGGAGGGAACCCAATGGGAGGTCTCTCCAAGTGCTCGCCGCGGATCCTAGGAGGGTCCCTCCATGTGGCTCGTGGCGGGACCCCAATAGAGGATCCCTCATAGAGCCTCGCCGCGGGACCCCTTAGGAGGGTCCCTCCATGTGTTTGCGGCTGTACCCCGATAGGAGTGTCCCAACCATGGGCTCGCGGCGGGACCCCAATAGGAGGCTCCTTCCATGTGCTCGTGACGGGACGCCAATACAAAGGTCACCGTAGGGACCCTTAGGAGGGTCCCTTTATGTGTTTGCGGCGGGACCCAATAGGAGCATCCCAACCATGTGCTCGCGGCAGCACCCCAATAGGAGGGTCCTTCCAGGAGCTCGTGACGGGACCCCAATAGGCGGTACTGTACGGTACCGTCTATTGGGAGCCAGCTGACTTAGTCCCATTCAGTCCCAGGGAAAGACAACTACTTAAATAAGGAGTACAGTACAATATACCATGGGCAGAAGCCAAAACTTGCAGCCATACAAAGAGACAGTTGCACATTTAGGATGAAGAGTGAAACCTAACCAAACCGGACACCAGTTACACCATTACGGAGCATGCCGCTGATCATTTACGGAGCATGTATTCTAGCCCATATATTCCTGCGAATTTGGAGGAGCAGGTTTTCTTGCAAGCTAGCTAATTCAAAACTCCTTTAGGTCAGAACTCCGATGTCTATTGGTACCACTAAAGACTATGTGTACCTAGCTAGGGACTGAAGACGGGCAATAAGGTTGAAAGGACATCTCTGGAAGGGTCTGTTTGGTGAAACATACTCTTCGTGAAGTCTGCCCAAGTCAGGAGAGTCTAAGTGTCTCTAAACATTGTTGAAGATCCACCAATGGATGCAGCTATGTGCATTTCAATGGTTCAGCGTGGCGAAAGTAGAGAAACGTCTTGGTGAAAATCCTGGTGCTTGCCAGAATTCCCAGAGGGTATGACATAGTTCCGTTGTACAGCCTTGGTGCAGCCTAAGGTTTAGGCTCACAAGCTATCTAGAAGAGCACACACACACACACACACACACACACACACACACACACACACACACACACACACACACACACACCAAGCCATTACATCAAATCATGACTTCAACACAATAATAGTCAATTTGCTCACTGTATGCATGTAATCCTTCACGTGCATATGCATGTGCATACTTATTACGATTGTAACAACACTATACCGAGAACCTATGAGGTATCATCAAGTTTATTATTAACAACTATATCCCATAGTTTCCCATAGCACCTTATTGACATCTTCTATGGAATAATGATGGTTGTGTGATTACACAACATGATTAACGTATCTTAAGTTTAAGAGTTGCAGTAAGTGTGCCAACACAATATGAACGGATTCACCCATGAAGTCGCTATGATAATCCATATCATTCATGGATTATCTGTAGGTGAATCATGGTTCAGATCCAACAGTATATACGGCGGTGGCGCACTTCTGGTGTTTTGCATAACATTTTTGCATAACAAGCCTATTCTAACCGCGTACCATAAATCCATCATGCAGGGACGTGGAATCTGGGGGCCAAACTTTAAAGGTGATAATGTGAGAGGGAGGGAGGGAGGGAGGGAGGGAGGGAATTTCACTACTATTGAACCATTCTTCAGCACCCTACACACCTGCCATGATTTATGTTTGTCGTTACGCTTATGGACTATATGTAACAATCTCTCCCTCCCTCCGTCCCTCCCTCCCTCTCTCTCTCTCTCTCTCTCTCTCTCTCTCTCTCTCTCTCTCTCTCTCTCTCTCTCTCTCTCTCTCTCTCTCTCTCTCTCTCTCTCTCTCTCTCTCTCTCTTTCCCCCCTTTCCCCCCTCTCCCTTCCCCCCCTCATTTCCCCCGCTCCTTATTCCTTCCCCTCCCCCCCCTCCCTCACTCCCTCCCTCCCTCCCTCCCTCCCTCTTAAATGGGAGTGAACTCTTAAAGAAAGAGAGAGAGAGAGAGAGAGAGAGAGAGAGAGAGAGAGAGAGAGAGAGAGAGAGAGAGAGAGAGAGAGAGAGAGAGCGAGAGAGAGAGGAGGGAGGGAGGAGGGAGGGAGGGAGGAGGGAGGAGAGAGAGAGAGAGAGAGAGAGAGAGAGAGATGGAGGCGGAGAGAGAGAGAGAGAGAATATAACATTTTCTCCGCGGGTGCCGGGTCAAGCACACTCTCCACTACCCTGAAAAGTTGGGGAAATTGGGGTAGTAACAGAAGTAACCGCGATGTAACTTCTTCCTTCCTTCCGCGCATTGGCCAACCATGGTGCTTAGTATTAATATTGTTAGATATACATGTACACGCTATATTCGCATGCACAACTATAAGATGAGGGTTTCCGGGGAAATGTCGCCGCATTTGTTACTAGTGGCTCACTACTTGGCTACTAGCTTGAGGACATGTCATGAAACCGTGTAATCCAGTACGTCGCCGTTCGTTCGGGACCTCGAAACCGAAGGCGACCCCAACGGTTCTCCGCCTAGTTGGCCAGCGCAAGTGTCTCGTCCCTTTACGGTTGTTGCTGGGGGCATGGCTGGATCTTTCCACGCTTCGGGTGCTGGGGTTACCCAGGGGTCTCCGATTAGTCCCACGTTATTCACGGTTTATGCTGATGGGCTCCTTAGGCAGATTCGGGCTACTTGTCCTGGGGTTGGTCCCCAAACTCGAGATGGGACTCATGTCCCGGCTCAAATGTACGCTGATGATTTGATACTTCTTGCTGAAACGGCAGAGGGCTTGCAACAACTCATTGACGCCGTTGTTCATTGGTGTGGCTTTTCGTATATGCGTATTAATCCCATCAAGACCGATGTCATGGTCTTTCCATCGTCGCCCGAGTCGCCCCCTTCCTTTCAGTGGGTTTGTGACGGGGTCATGCTTCCCGTCGTATATACTAAGAAATACTTGGGTGTTATTTTATCCTCGGTTGGGGGTGTGGGGGGCACCTTTGGCCTGCTGAATGGTAAAATGTGGGCCACGTGGAGCTCCCTTATGCGTAAGTATGGTAACCTGCAGTGCGCGGCCTCTATAGGTCTTCTTCTTAAGTTGATTCTCATGTGTGTTGTGCCCACGGCGTCGTATGCATGTGAGATTTGGGGATGGCGTTCTTTTCGTTCACCGGCTGCGGCCCCTTCTGTTCAGCTCTTAGAGTCTAGTTACTTGGTCATGTTGAAGATGTTGTTAGGGGTGCGCCCCTCGGTGGCCACTCCGATTTTGTTAGCTGAGTTGGGGCTTCAACCCCTCGCTCATCACTGGCTGAAGCGTATGGCCACCTTTTGGAACTCGTTGGTGTCTTTGCCTCATGATCATCTTTATGCCTTGATTCTTCGCGACTCGTGCTTTTATGGCGTCACTACCCGTACTCCCACTTGGGCAGGGTATTTCATGAAGGCCCTTATTAAGGTTGGCTATCCTTATCAGATAGATTGTCAAGCCCCTCATCCGATTGATATGCCGTCCCTTCGGGACCTCTTGCGTCGGCATGGCCGCCAACCCTGGGAGGGCTTGCATGTCTCTCCTCGTCTCTGCCCGTCTGAGCGGGCTCAGCTTTGCACATACTCTAGGTGGTTTAATAGTCCGTCCCGCGCCACTCTCTCTAGGCTTTTGTGGTTACGTATGAGTGTTTCCAAGTTGAGGGTTTTCCATCGATTCCGCATGGGGGTTCACAACCTTCCTATTGATGCTGGTCGTCGTCGGGGCATCCCCCGTTCCCACCGGTTCTGTGATCAGTGTCAGGCTGGTTTGGTGGGTGATGAACACCACCTTGTCTTTTCCTGTTCGGCCCTTCAGCCGATCCGGGACCGTTACCCCCATCTTTTTCGTTCCCCCTTTCGGTCGTTACGTCAGTTCGTCTGGCAAGATGACCTTCAGTCTGTGGTTAACTTCATTTATGATTGTTTTCAGTTTCGGTCTTAGGTTTGTGTCTTGCCCTTTGCTGGCCCTTGCCCACTCTTGGGCTGTGTCCTGGGGCTTTCCTGCCCCTTCCTCTGTGTCCTGGGGCTTTCATGCCCTTCCTTTGTGCTCTTGGCTCCCCACTCGGTACTTTGGGTTTGTGTTTGGCCTTGATTCTTAGGGTTTGTGTTTGGTTTCTCTCGGTGTCTTGCTGCGTCGGTGTTCGGTTTTCCATCTCATCAGCCCTTTGGGCTGGGTTGATGTAATTCCTTCCTTCCTTCCTTCCTTCCTTCGTCACAAGACTCAGCGAGGCGCGGTCCATCGGAATTGGTTCGCATGAATTCGCGAAAATGCCGGGAAGTTCTGTCCTGGTGGTCTCGCCACGCGCCTGATGTAAAGGGCGGAACCGCTGCAACCGGAAGGGAGAGGGAGGAAGCTGACGGCCGCTAACTACGTGACAGCGGCTGCGTAATGGATCCCACATTGGAGCGGGTATGTTCAGGAGCTAGTTAGGACGTGTATGTGACATGTGTGGCATAGCGGTGGGGGATGAGCATCATTTTGTGTTTCATTGCCCTGCACTTGCTCAGGTTCGGGAACGCTATCCACATTTATTCTTGTCCCACTCGTGGTCACTACGTAATTTCATCTGGCAAGAGGATCAGGTTGCGGTTATTAATTTTATATTTGATGCATTCCAGGCCCGTCAAGTGTGTCAGCGGCGGTGACTTGGCCATTTTTTCTTTGTCATTTTCAGTATCCAGATATTGGTATGGTTATCTGTGTCATAATATTCTTTCAACTAGGTTCTCATATACCGTTGGTTTGTTCGTTAACATCTCATCATGCCCTTTGGGCTGGGTTGATGTAATTCTTTCTTTCTTCTTTAGGACATTTCGGCTAGTTCACCGCGCGGCTGCCGTGTATCACAGCCTGTGATCGTGATCCACACTCCAGATTCGTTTCAGGAGAAGGTAGGGCACGTCCTTTCACTTTAAGATTCTACGCTCGCTTGGCACAGTATTTATCTTTTGTAACTCATTAGTAACGAGGGAAATGCCAGTATGTATCTTGAAACGTTCTATAGTTCTTCTTCTGGTGTTCATTGATCGGTTTGGTGCCGCCGGCGTTTAACCTTCCAGGCAACTGCAGTAAGAGGTGCGCAATCACGTACATCGTAAGATTCAAGTGTTTCTGGGTGTTTTCATCAACTTGAAACCCGCTGTTAAGGGGAACGATCCGTTCCTCTTAAAACACTTGTACAAAAAGATAAGGGGGAGGGGGTGGATTTCTCTGAAAACAGTTTGGGCCAGGTCGAGGAGTTCGAGGAGAGGGCCCACTCGCCCACGGGAGCAATATCAACAGGCTTGAGCCTGGTGCCTGCAGTACAACCCAGCGCAGGCCCGCAAGCGCCTCCCGCACCGCCTACCACCGTCGAGACCGGAGTCTCGCACATGGATGCTGACGGTGCCTAAGGGGACCAGCTGCGGGAGGCCATGAAGCAGGAGATCCTGGCCCAACTCATGGGCCCGCACTTTGACACATGGCTGGACCCCGCGCGCTGGGACCCCAACCGCGTCGGGTGATTCAGTCCCGCCGCCTCTGGTACTTCTCGACACTGATGTTGAAGTATGCGCTTGCGGGAGAGACTTATTTCTAGCCAGCTTAATACGAGGCCCTCCTGAGGGCGGTCGATGTGGCGTTCAAGGACCTGCAGCAGTTTTGGATTGAGCCCGTCAGCGGGTGGCTGTTCGACAAGAACGTCTCCGGCAATCCCACGGCAATCCGCCCCTGACAATGCACCCACAGGTGTGGACAAATGAGTGAAGGATTAAATATTACACACCACCAGTCGTCTTGACTCGATGTGTGGATGGACCCCAGGGATGCATTCAGCCGCCTGCTTGATTATGTCTCTTGCTTGTCTTGGGTGTCTGGGAGCATCTGCTCAAATTTAAGCAGGTATGTCCGGATGCCAGTACTTGTCGCGGCATGTAGCGGCTTCTTTAGGAAACCTATACTTGTGGTGGCTGTAGTCTACTTCACGTCTCAAGTTATGGGCCTATTAGATATTGGCCCGTCGCTGGGGCCCATACAAAGTGGTTAGGGCCCTTGCTGGACCAAAGAGTCGTCAATAAAGACACTGGCTCTGCTTGGACCAGACACTTGCCATGAAACACATTGGCCATTGCCGTGCTCAAAAATATGGTCATGACACACATTGGCTCAAACACACACATTGGGCTCATTGGGCCCCAACACACACATTGGTCCAAACACATGTCATGACACATATTGGGCCCCAACACACACGCTGTTCCAAACACATGTAATGACACATTGGGCCCCAACGCACACGTTGGTCCACTCGCACGGATCATGATACACACCTGCCCCTACTTGGTCCAAGCATACATAAGACCCACAATGGCCATGTTTGGTCCAAACACACATACCATGACACACACAGGCACCGGCTGCGACCAAACACACATATCATGACACACGCCTGCCCCTACGCAGTCCAAACGCACATATCATGGCACAAAGTGGGACCGGCTTTGTCCAGAAACACATACCATCACACATTGGCACCGGCTGGGTAAAAAAGGCACACATCATGACACAAATTGCCCCTGCTTGGTCCAAAACGCACACATCATGACAAACATTGGGACCGGATTGGTCATGGCACACAATAGCACCTCGCTTGGCGCAACCTCCAAGCTGGAATCCCTAACCCCCTGCAGTGCCATAATCATGTCAAGAGGATGAGTCAGTCTCCAATCCCATAACTCATGTGACTGAACTTGCACATGCATGCGCAGGATCACATCCTAGGCTGTGCATTTGCGCTGTACGCCCTTTCAACCTTCTTCCAGGCCGGTCTCGAGTTCAATCTGTTCGAGACCGATCCAGCGCGGGACACCGCGACCAAGTCGTTCGCCAAGCTGCTGAGCCTGGTGGGGCCCGATGGGGGGATCCCGGTAGAGTTCTACCTGGCTGACTTCGCCAAGCCGCTCGAGAGCCCGGACCTCAACGCGCAAAACGCTGTTGGCAACCCACTTGGCGTGCGGTCTGTCAACGTGCACGTCCACCTGCTGGAAGCGTTCACGAGCTTATCGGTCGGCGCGTAGGCGGCACCGTGAAAACCGCGTCCGCGGACGCAAGCTGGCAGGGCTCCTGGTGCGCATGAAGGTGGGGCCGCGCCTGCAGGAGTACTGCGGGATCGACGACGCCACGGTGCTGTACGAGGGCCCCAAAGCGCCGTACCGCTATTTCCTCCCGGGCAACAACGTGGAGACCAGGTTCTTGATCCACGACGTGTACCGCGCGCTGGGGGAGCCCGACCGACCCCGCCTAGCTACAAGAGTGAGATCCTGGAGGAGGCCGCGAAGCGGTTGGGCGTCGGTCCCCATGGGGAGCTGTACCTGCGGCACATCTTCATTCAGCAGTATGGGGTGTCCAACCCCGACGCCTGGATCTTGGGACCCGAGGAATGGCAGCAGGAGGTCAACTGGTGGAGCCAAATGGAGCTGATGGGGGCGCTGGTGCACGCAGACCAGCGCCACGGTACCGTCCAGTCCCCCGCGGGGGACCCTGACGTGTACATCAAATGGGCGAACCGCACTTGGAAGTTCGTGAGGACCCGGTTCGTGCACCCGAACGCAGGGTACCTGTACGAGAGGCTGGACCCGGCCACGTTCGCGGGCATGGGGGAGGGCCACTGCAACTGGAAGGGCGCCTACCACACCACCCGGGCCCTCGTGCGCTCCTTCCAAGCCCTCGCGCAGGGACCCGAGCCCGCACCCGGCTCGGAGCCCGGCCCTACCAAAGCAGCAGGGACCCGAGCCCGTGCCCGGCTCGGAGGCCGGCCCTACCAAAGCAGCAGCTGCAGAAGCAGCAGCGCAGATATGTGATTGTCATGGCTCTGAACTCGCGAGCAGACACGGAACTCCTGGAATGATTCCCGAACGGTCAAATTTGATTGATTGAAATTTAAATAGGGCGTGTACACACGTGGTTTAAACCCAAACAAAAGCACACATCGTTTTATGGCCATAAAACGATGTGTGTTTTTGTTTTCATCTTCCCTGATTTTCTGTTATGTTTCTTTCTTTTCTGAATGCTCCCCCCCCCCCCATACTTGTGGATTTTTATAAAGCACATGACACCAAAAAACTGAAGACTCGTTTGAGGGCATGTCCCGCAGCGGTCCCGGCTGCCCAAGCCGCGGTTCAGTTCTGAAGCTTGACCTCATTAAAGTCTTTTTCTTGTTTGGAGAGTATTTTCAATCCCGATGCTCATTCTGCTGTTGCACTTGGGGTTTTCATTCCATTTTCTTGTTTGGAGAGTATTTTCAATCCAGATGCTCATTCTGCTGTTGCACTCGGGGTATTCAAACCCCATTTTTGATAATGCCGGATATTTGGCACGCAATAAAGCAGAAAAGGGGGGGGGGGGGGCGGTTTATAAACGACTATTATGGACGAATATGGACCAGGGCCCTGGTCCCTAGGGGCTGCCTTTGGGGACCACGTGCAAGTAGCAATTTGAAGTGGGTGTCCGTCCAACTTTGGACTGACACTCCTAACTTCATAATTTGCAAATGCACAGCGGCGGCTTACATAACGCATGCGCATATTGGTGGCTTACAGATCTGATTCTAGAACGTAAGTTTATTAATTACGCGTTCCTTACTGTGGATGCGGCTCGTTAAGGGCGTATGCAGGGTCTTATAGGGTTGCCAGGAATAGTCCTGTACGGTTAGTTAACTTTGACTAAAACCTTATAAGGGCCTTACCAGGCCCGATCTGACCCTTCACATGCCTAAAGCAGCAACCCCCTCTTGCCCTGCCCCCACCAACGCTCCTAATGTCCACAAAAGCGATGTAGCTACTGTGCAGCAGCTGCGCATCTGGGACAGATCTGATCAGATCTGTCCATGGACTGGCTGGCCAGAGCATCCTCTGATCCGATACAGCTGCGCAGCTGCTGCACAGTAGCTACAGCCCAGTACTGCTTGCAAGCAGTACCAATTGGTACGGCAACACGCTTCACGAAGTGCGTCGTGAGGTCTCAGAGGTAGAACTTCTAATGTTGCTTGCTGGCAAAGTACACGCATCGGCCTCTTAATTCCAACATGGTGGCTGGTTACTTTAACTACTAGTACTCATCGTGTAGTTGGAACTATGCAAGCTTATAAGCTGGCACAGTTCTAAGTACACGACGAGTGGCTTAAGTATCCAGCCATGACGGAATTAGGTGCTGCGAGCAGTTCACAACACAAAAAATGTACCATATGTGCGCACACACGAGGGTTGGCCAATGGAAGGAAGGAAGGAATATTACATCCAGTATTGCAAATGTACATGTACACATGTGTACGCCGAGTTCGCATGCACAATCTCCAATAAAGTTTCCCCTGTGAACGTCTCACTTGTTCACTAGTGTGCACTGTGACGAAGGATTTTTCGGAAAGTCTTCGTATTTCTTTCGCAAATACGAAGGGTTTACGAAGCTCGTGCACTAACTGTTATCACGGAAACAGATGATACTGTATATTCCATTCGTTCCCAAAGTCGAAACCGTTGCGAATCAACGATACTCTGTCTAGGTGTTGCCAACACGTCCAACACCGTGTTGGACGTCCAGAATTCGGACTCCTGTTTTATCTATCTCGTGATGTTTCCAAGGTTCGGCTCTTTCTCCGGTTTCGTCTTGGGATTAGGGTTGCAGCCCTAATCCCAAGCATGCAACCCTCCACACGTTTCAAAAGCGAAGAAGCACCACAGGTCTGGAAACCTACACCTCCAATTATGGTGAGTAAGACAGTATGACCAGCAGCCCTCAGATTTACCACCAATCCTTGCGACCTCAAAAGGCAAGTCTACTTACATGCACAGGGACCATTGAGGACTTTAAAGTCCCCACGCATTCAAAGAGCGAGAGATTTGTCCAGCTCATTGAGCTTGCAATGGGTAAAGGTGCACACGGAGAAGAAGAGGAAGAAGACCCGCTATGCTGTCTTGTTGTCGCGTCAGCAGCCGCCTGTGGCTTTCCCAGCCTTCGCTTTCGAAACATTGGGAGGGTTGCATGCTGATGCGCTGGCCTTGTTGCAGAGGCTCCAGGGGCTTTTGAACCAAGCCATCATTGCTCTTGTAAAAGAAGAAGAAGCGCGCAGGGCTTCAATAAAGAAGAAAGAAAGAAAGAAGATAATCTGTTTCGTCACCCATAGTATTGATTTTATCTTTTTTTCTCAGATTTGCCTTCGCCTGGCCAGTCTTTAAGCGGGGCTGGCAGCTTCGCCACTTTCAGCGTCCAGCCTTTGCGGAATTTCCAGTGTTTTTCAACACTTCATTCTCAGTTTGATACCACATCGTATTGTTTTTCCTGTTTTCTTCCTCAGATTTGCACCAGCTCGGCCAGTCTTTCCGCAGGACTGGCAGCTTCGTAACTTTCTGGCGTCTGGCATCTGCGGAATTTCCCGTGTTCTTCCCCACTTCCTGTGTTTCTTAACACACAGTATTGGTTTTTTCTTTTTCTTTTTTGGCCCCTCAGATTTGCCTCCGCCTGCCCGTCGTTCACAGGGACTCACAGCTTCACCCCTCCCCAGCATCCAGCACTTACGAAGATTCCAGTGTTTTACAACACTTACTCCTGTGTTTCTTCACACATCATCTTGGTTTTCCCTTTTCTTCTCCGCTTCGCCTCAGCCCAGCCAGTTTTTCAGAGGGACTGGGGGCTTCACCACTTTCCAGCATCCAGAACGGTCTTGGGGTTGGGTTGCCCAGCTGGTGATGCCATGGCCAGCGTTCCTCTCTTTGACCCCACCTGCCCTTGGAAGGCATCATGCAAGTCTCGTAAGATCACTACGGGTGCTGGGCTCCTACGTCACTTGCAGAGGTTCCACAAGCTCGGCGATGCTGGGCGGGATGACTGGGTGTCGCAACTCAGATCCCCAGCAGAGTACAGGAAGCTTGAAGCCATCTTGCGAGCTACCTCCAGCTGGTTGTGCACCACTTGCTTCAAAACCCATTCCCTGGGAGTTCTTTCGTGCGCAACCAACCCAGACACCTGCCAGCGCTTGTGGAATCTGGAGGATGGCCTGGTTCCCCCTGATGTTAACCTTCTTCCTGGCCTTCCCCGCCCTGCACCGCCGCCGCAGGATACTTCAGAGCCCCAGGGCCGCCTCCATTCGCAACCCCGAGGACGACCGCGTGCATCCGCCGCCGTTGCTGATCCTCCGCCCTCTGCTCCCCCGGCCCGTGTCCGCCGCCATCCCCTGACCCCTGCCCTTGTCCATCACGTTTTCACCCTTGGTCACCATTCGTACCGCAGGGTCCCTAGGTCAGCATGGATACCTTGGGCTGCAGCATTGCGGTCCGCTCTCAAGGCTGTTGCGGACTCGGGCTCCGAGGCTGCCTGGGTTGAGCTGTTGATCCTTCCGATGTGCGTCCTGTCAGCTCGTCGCAGGCCTCGGGGTGAGGGAGTTGCGCAGCACGTCCGCCGTCGGGCCCGCGCATGGTTGGATGGGGATATTGATGGCCTAATTGATGAACTCTTGGCCACCGCGCCTGCAGCCACTGCCCCACCCCGCCCATTAGACGATGCGGCGCTTGCCGCTCGCGTCTTGCGCAAGGTTGCAGATGGCCATTTATCAGCGGCTGTTCGGATGTTGGAGCCTGCCACCATCGCCCCAGCCACGCCTGACACATGTGCTGCACTGGCAGCGCTTCATCCTATCCGACCGCTTCCCGTTGGCGCCCCGCCTGCGCAGGCCCCTTACCGTGCCCAAGTGGAGGAAGTCTTGGCTGCCCTCAAAACCTTCCCACCTGGTACCGCTGGCGGGCGGGACGGCTTGACCCCATTACATATAAAACATGCCTTCTCTGTAGGTGGCTCAGACCTCTTATTGGACAGCCTCCTTGGCGTGGTCAATCGGGCCTTAGCTGGGGATGTTCCCCCTCCCTTGCGATCTTATTGGGCCAGCGCTCCCATCACCCCTCTCTTGAAGCCCAATGGGGGTATCCGGCCCATTGCAGTGGGGCTCACCCTGCGCCGTCTGGTTTCCAAGATAGCTGTTGCAGCCGTCTTGCCCGCTGTCAGTGAGTATTTGCAGCCACACCAAGTTGGGGTTGGAGTCCGAGGGGGTGCAGAAGGCCTCGTCCATGCCCTCAACCGCTTGGTGGCACACCAGCAAGATTCCCCCGACCTCGTCGTTGTCAGCTTGGACTTCCAAAATGCTTTCAATACGGTCGACCGCAACCGCATGCTTGGGGAAGTCGCCCTCCATTGCCCCAGCATCTGGCAGTATGTGGCGACGACGTACGGCTGCGCGGCCCATCAGTATGTTGGGCCCCATGTCGTGGACTCCACAACAGGGGTCCAGCAAGGGGACCCCCTCTCTCCGCTGCTTTTTGCGCTCACTGTCCAGCCACTCCTCCTTGACCTTCATCGGGAGTGTCCCGACGTACACCAAGGGTGGTATCTGGATGACGGCACGTTTGTTGGTCCCGTGCCCGCAGCGCAGCAGGCAGTCCAGTTGGTTGTTGACCGGGCCCCCGCATATGGCTTGAGCCTCAACCCTCACAAGTGCTGTGTGTGGTCGCCGCGCCCGAACCCTCAGCATTTGGATGGGTTCCCTCTGGGCTTCGTCAATGAAACTCGTGCTGGTTTGATAGTGTTGGGGGCAGCGGTCACCGTGTCAGTCGAGTACGCGGCTTCCGTAGCCCAGGCGCACGTTGATGCCGTGGCAGCCTCGCTCCAGCGTTTGCCGATTCTCCGCCACCCCCAAGCCGAGCTTCTCTTGCTTCGCAGTTGCCTTGGGACCTGCAAGGTGGTTTTCACAGCCCGGACCATGCCGCCAGCTGCAGCTGCGCAAGCTTTGGTGACCTTTGATATGCTCCAAACCCAGGTCCTCCAATCCATTGTCACAGCTGGTGGTGGTGGTTTTGGCCCTTTGCAGCAAACCTTGGCTGGCTTGCCTATTGCCCAGGGGGGTCTAGGGGTCACTAAGGCCACTTCCCTTCTGCCTTGTGCCTATCTCGCCTCCGTCACGCAGACAGCCCCCCTCCAGGACCGCCTTCTGGGGACATCCACTGCCCCTCTTGTCCCCGCTGCCCTAGCTGCCAAGGCTGACTACTGCGCCCTTGTTCCTGATTTCGATGCGGCGCTCTTCGAGGATCCGGATTTTGTCCGCAGCAAAGTGCAAGCCCGGCTGTCCAAACCCTTGTCTCACCGCGCATACCAGGAGGTTCTTGATGACCCTGCTCGCTCGGATCGCGACCGTGCTGTGCTCCAATCTCTTACACAGCCGGGAGCGTCTGATTGGCTGCTGGCTCTCCCAGTTCCCCATTTGCAGCAAACCATGCCCCCAGAGTCGTTCCGCTGCCGCCTTCAATACCAGCTCTTGATCCCCATTTTCCACCCTGGCTCCCAATGCCCGTGCTGCTTGAGGGAGTTGGATGTCTGGGGCGACCACGCGGTCCACTGCACCTCAGGGGGGGATGTTGCCATTGTCGGCCGACATTACTCCGTTCGTAACGGCCTGGACGCTGTCCTTACCTCAGCTCGTCAGCGGGTCACCCGGGAACCCGCCTTTCCCACCCCTGTCCCTGGCCAGGAGCGCCGTCGCGCAGACCTCCGCCTCCATGCGTGGGAGGAGGGGCGTGACCTTTACATCGACATCGTTGGCTCTTCCCCACTCACAGTTGCCAACTTGCTGCACTTCGTGCCGGGTGGGGCCGCCGCGCGCGCTGCCCAAGACAAGCAGACCCGCTATGCTGTCTTGTTGTCGCGTCAGCAGCCGCCTGTGGCTTTCCAAGCCTTCGCCTTTGAAACATTTGGAGGGTTGCATGCTGATGCGCTGGCCTTGTTGCAGAGGCTCCAGGGGCTTTTGAACCAAGCCATCATTGCTCAAGAAGATGTGGAGGGATATTTTGTCATTCGTCGGGTCAGTTTCATCATTGCGGCGGCTGTGGGTCGCCAGCTGGCCGCTCGCCGGGTGTGACTCATAGCTTGACACATTGGGGGTTTGGGTCCCTGAACATTGGGCTGGTCTTTTTTACTCGTGTAAAACGAAGAAGTTACATCTGTACAGCCACAAGGGCAAAAAAGGCTCGGAAGGCCACAGGCGGCTGCTGACGCGACAACAAGACAGCTTCCCTTCTTCCCTCTTCCGACATCCTGCTCGGTCTCTCGGAACAACTTCTCATGAAATCGGGAAAAGTGCAGAGATTCTCAGAGAAGATCTACCCCGCTGGTGTTGCCACGCGCTACGTCCCCGGTTCCTACAGGAATCCAACATGGAATTGGACCGACTCTAGTTCGGTTGCGTCGTCGTCGCCTTTGCCGTACCTCCTGGTAGAGATGTCAAGTAGCTACTTGACATGTACCACTAGTTCAAACTCGGCTTCTTCGAGAGCGCGGCTTGCTGTGAAGGCGATCCTCCGACCAGATTTAGGTTCAGGTGGAGGTAGCGGCATGTTCATTCATTTCTCAAGAGTCTGCATCCACTTGGCGCAGTCCTAAATTCTGTGACTCCACAGGAAACAGGGAAAGTGAGGTCGTATCCGTTGAGACGCTCTGTAGTTCGTGGATTCGAATACTCGGGTGGTGACGACCCTGCTTAGACTTCCAGAAAGCTGCAATAAAAGGTGCGCATACTTGTAAAAACTAGAATGGAATGTCTGCTCTCAGCAAACTTTGGCTACTGCTCTCGGTTTCAGCATCCATGTCGATGTTAGGAAGGGCATGATGAGTATGTCCACCGTTCTTGAACATATTAGGTCAGAATGATTATTGACGTGATGAAACTCTGATAATGTTCGTTTACTTGGTTCTTAATAACTGAGGAATAACACGGGCAACCTGGTGTCTTCTACGGTGGCCCTCGAGGTCCCCGCGTGCATGATGAAACAGCACAGAATAAGACCCCATCCAGCACTATAGCATACCTTATCTTGGAATTTGCTAATATATTAATTTAAGCCAAGATTTAGGTTTCTTAATTTTCAAAGCCCACAATAAACCCTATGCACCTGATCACTGGTCTCCATCCGTCGAAACAGGTCACCATTACATCTCAATCAAAACTCCGTTAGGAACCGAAAACTCAGATAATCAGTACTCAGTAGGAAAAAAACGTTATTTCAGTCATCTTATTCTCTTCATTCGGGTCCCGTAAGATTCGCACTTGCGGCCACGGTCGTTGCATCAAAATGATCTCTGGCCAACATACAATTTTAAGCTTCAAAAGCTTAAACGGTATGCAGGGCTAGAACTTTATTGCAACCAGTAAGCTCAAAGAGATTGACGTCTAAGCCGCAAAGATTGTGGACTGCAACAGCGCGACTTCGCAGCCGCAAGTTCCAATTCAGCAGGTAACCTCAAGACGAAACGACGAATAATTGTTTCTAATCAGTTCCCTTTTATCTGATTTGGAGCTGTTACCATCTGTGTCGGGATCCTTGCCAGCATGTGATCTCCCCACATCGTGTTGATTGGCAGCACTAAAAGTCTGCTGAACCTTTACTAGGAGTAAATGTGCAAAAGTATCGAAGCCTCTGTTACAGTTAATGAAAAAGCACTTAATTTGACTGCCTTTGTGATGTACCTTGCAACACTCGTGGCCGCAATCCGTCCTCTATCTCTTTCCTGGCCCCTGGGGGGTCCAACCCCTTGCTCAAGGCGCAAATCTTCCTCATACATGCACACCTCCATGTACATACTTCGTCCTTCTGTGAAGCATACCTTACAAAGCAGAGTTTGGGCATGTGCACACCAGATTGTGCTTTTGTCCTTTGGTGAACATTATGTATTTCCATCCAATTGATGCCACCAAGAGGCCATCTTGTTGGAAAACGTAACAATAATTAAAGAAAAGTGAAAAAGAGTCCAGATGTTTAAAGGAGGGTGCACTCATCCACAGGAACAATGACAACCGCAGCCTTGAACTTGCACGTGGTGCCTACGGTGGTACCCAGCTCAGCTCGGACACGTGGGGCACCTGTGCGGCATGCGTACCGCCAGCCGCAGCTGCAGCGGTACAGGCCCCTCAGGGTCCAATCCCAGGCAAACCCAAACCGCTTCCCGGCACCGACGGACGCCCGCGGCCCGCAAGCCCCTTCCGCAGCGGTCACCACCACCGAGACCGCAGTCCCGCAGACAGCTGTCGGCGGTGCCTCAGGGGACCAGCTGCGACAGACCCTTAAGATGGGGATCCTGCAGCAACTCTTGGGCCCGCACTTCAACACTTGGCTGGATCCCGCGCGCTGGGACCCCGACCGTGTCGTGATCCAGGCCCGCCGCCTCTGGTACTACTCGACGCTGCTGCAGAAGAGGGCCCTTGCGGGACAGGCTACCTTCAGTACCCAACAAATCCAAGCCCTGCTGGATGCAGTCAAGCCGGCGTTCAAGGACCTGCTGCAGTTTTGGATCGAGCCTGCGCATGGGTGGCTCTTCGACAAGAACATCTCCGGCAATCCCGTACCCGCCCTGGCCTCGCCCCCCCAGGTGCGGACGAATGAATGATCATGAATTCATGGATGGATGGATGTATGGATGGATGGATGTATGAATAGATGTAATGAATGAATGAATGTATGATGAATGATTGATTGAATGGATGAATGTATGGATGACTGGCTGGCTGGCTGGTTGGATGGATGGATGGATGAATGAATGAACGAATGAAGGAAAGAATGAATAGCGTTCTTTGGATCATATAATGAATGATTGAATGAATGTAACCCGACAATGAATGCCTGGTTTCCAACTCTGACACAAACTGCCACCTGCTCAGACCAAACACACATATCGAGAAAAAATGTGCACTGCACACGTTCCAAACACACAAGTCCTGACACATGACGGCACCTGGGCGGTTCAAACACGCATGTCATGACACACCTTGTCAGCAGCCTGCTGGGTTCATACACACATCATGACACGCACACTGTCACCCGCTCGGTCCCACCACCACCACACACACACACACACACACACACACACACACACACACACACACACACACACACACGCACGCACGCACGCACGCACACAGGGAGGCACGCACACACACACAGCACAGGCAGGCACGCACACACACACACACACACACACACACACAGCACAGCGCACATGTTGTCTAACTGTACCGCACGTGCGCGCACAGATCCACATGTACGGCTTCGCCTTTGGGCTGTTCGCCGTGTCGACCTTCTACCAGGCTGCAGTGGAGCACAACCTGCCGGAAAAGGCCCAAGCACGGGACATCGCGATCAAGGCGTTCACCAAGGTGCTGAGCCTGGTTGGGCCTGACGGGGGGGTCCCGATCGAGTCCTACCTGCCCGACTTCATCACGCCGCTCACGAGCACGGACCCCCACGCGCAGAACGCGATCGGCCACCCACTGGGCTTGCGGTCCGTCAACGTGCACATCCACCTTCTCGAAGCGCTCACGGCATTCCACGACTTCGTCGCGCGGCACGAGGACGACGCTCTGAAGACCGCGTCCGCGGGCGCGATCCGCAAGCTGGCAGGGCTCCTGGTGCGCATGAAGGTGGGGCCGCGCCTGCAGGAGTACCGCGTCCTCGACGACGCCACGGTGGCGTACGAGGGCCCCAAAGCGCCGTACCGCCATTTCCTCCCGGGGCACAACGTGGAGTCGACCTTCCTCATCCACGACGCGTTCCGCACGCTGGGGGAGCCCGACCCGACGCCGCTGAGCTACACGACCGACATCCTGGAGGAGGCGGAGAAGCGGGTGGCCGCGGGTCCCCAGGGGGACCTATACCTGCCGCACATCTTCATCCAGCAGTACGGGGCGTCCGATGCGGACATGTGGACCATCGGCCCCGAGGTGTGGCAGGCGGAAATCAACTGGTGGGCGCAGATGGAGTACCTGGGGGCGCTGGTGCACGCGGACCAGCGCCGCACCTACCTCAAGTCCCCCACGGGGGATCCGGTCATGTACATGGAGAGGGCCAGCCGCACGTGGCAGTTCGTGAGGAAGCGCTTCGTGCACCCGACCGCGGGGTATCTGTACGAGAGGCTGGACCCAGCCACGTTCGCAGGCGAGGGGGTGGGCCACAGCAACTGGAAGGGCACCTACCACACCACCCGGGCCCTCGTGCGCTGCCTTGAGGCCCTCGCACAGGGTCCCGAGCCCCTTACCGTGCCGGTCTCGAAAGCCGGGCCCCTCGGAGCGGCTGCCGCAGCAGCTGCGGCGTGATTCTGTGATCGCCACGACCTCAAACTCACGAACAGCGCCGAACGATCAAATCTTGCACAGACACAGGCGGTTTTCTTTTTCTCTGCTTTCCGATCGTTGACTTCCCCCTGTTTTAATTTAAAAAAATACAAAATAGGTCGTCCCTTGTGGATTTTGAATAGACCAAATGTAAGGCATGCTCCGGCAACGTTCTCGGCTGCTGGAGCTGCGGCTCGGCTTTTGTCACCCCATCCTTGAGGGACCAGGCCTTTCAGGATGGAATCCTGACGTGTTGGGTGGGGTGCGGGGCCACCTGTGTCCCGGAAAGGCGTGATACCGCGTCAGTTCCCCACGTGAAGGGACTGCAACTTGCAGAGACCCTGCTTGCGTTTGTGGCTTTTTAAGGGCGCTTACTTCTTCGGATGCCTTGAAGACAGTCCCCTTCAGGGCTCCTGATACATTTTCCTTTTTTGTTGGTTGTTACAGTCGAGCAGCTCACTTGGCTACGCCAGTTTGCAATTGGGAGTTTCAAAACAGATGTTATATAAGCCGATTCATTGGCGTAAAACGTTCAATAAAGCCCGTCTAGGGGCTCTCTTTGGGAACAGCAGACGTGCAGAACCTCCCAAACGTCCGAGATTCGGCTCGGACTGGTCTGACATTACTGATTACCCCTCAGTGGTTTGTGAAAAGTCACAGTGTTCATCAAGACGGCCTACACAGTATAGCTCCCCAGCATATATGCGGGGGAGCGCGAGCGAGGGTATGGGCTCATACCCGTAGGCAGGTTGACACGATTTTTCCTCATTATGCACTTGGCCCTTTATTTATGGCCTATCGAACTTACAAGACATCCCGTAGCTGTGTGGTGAGGATTGAGGGTCAATGGCTCCATCCCAGGTTTAGGGCCCTATACATGGGAATGTTCATATCCACTAATTTTCACCGAGTGTTCTTCTGCGAGACGACAAATGGGATGGTCACCCAAATTTCGGTACAGAACAGTTTTTTAGATGCAGTGTAGTAGGTTGAAGGTACTATTATTATCCATCAATAGTTTGGGATTATGTACAGTACATACTGTACACTGGAAATATTTAACTAACTAAACGTTCTGGGAACCCATACGAACATAATATGGAGTGTTTATGTGGATAAAGATATTAATGGCATATACTTTAAGGAACATTTTAAAGGAACATTATTTGCGTCCGGGGAATCCCAAAAGCTTTACTACAAACCATGTAACGTCGACAGCGTGCGGCTCCATTTACGATGCAGCTTCAACTACAGTGCGGCCCCGTTAACGGGTCCGGGACGTTCTCGCTAGCCCTTAATGTTCTGGGAGTCTGACGGGAATATGCTGGACAGTCTACATGCATGTCAACATATGTTTGAGGGTTTGGTTGCACCCTCCAAGTGTTTGTAAGGTTGTACGAACCTCCAAAGCCTGCTAGTAACAAAAGTCCACTTATTCTACGGGTGTGAACACAATCAATCAAGGATAAGCTTCACTCTTAATTCTGAATGCACTGATCAGTTTGACTGAAAAGTCAAGCGGTTTTTGTTCAAGGACTGACAGTCAATCATTATGGCTTTAAAGAAGGACTGTAACCGCATGCTTTTAGATTTTTTGCTTTGAAAGCTTTCTGTGTAGAGCAGACATATCTCTTGTATAAGGCAAAGTCCTGTACTCATCAGCAGCCACGTGCTGTAGGCCGTGCCGAAGCAGCTGCAGGCAATTGCAAGAGCATCCTTTTCAAATGTTTTGCATTCTGCCTTACGGGGCCTCCAACCACACTATTCCAGAACTTTCCAAATCGTTTTCACCAAAATTTGTTTATCTTTCAAATATCAACCCTTTGTCTGGGGAAAGCTGCAACATCCGCCATTGGCGAAATTATCCACAGCCCTAACTAGCCTAAAGGCTGTACATCTCTAGGGAGGGTCCTCACACATCATCACATCTTAAGAGGGTCCTCACACATCATCACGTGATGCACAAAATCTCAGTAGCAATGACCACATGGATACTTTAAAAAGTATTCATCACACCACAAACATGGTTCAGAAAAGTATGAGCGGGACCTTGAGCGGGCACACATGTGGGAGAAATTTGGATTAATGAACATTCAAACTCAATCAGCACTTCCACGCCTTCCATCCAGAGTGCATACCCTCACGCAACACCACCAACAGAAGGTAACCTAGATGAACTTTTCAACCCGCAAGGAGGTTTCCAAATCCAACCTTATCGCCCAATCTGCCAGGGGCCAGAGTCATATACGTATATACTATTTGGTATACTATTTGGTGTCATGAGTTCATTTCCAAATGAAGGCTAGAATTTGAGTACTAGCATACTATTTAGTGTCCTGAAGGAAAGGCGAGAATATGCCAATCGAACACAATGGCTCGTCGATGACGCCCCCTGCAGTACTACTAGTAGGGGCAATGCCAGGGTTTCAAGGTTTCTGGTGTGCGGTTAGGATAAAGCTTCACTCTCAATACTAAACAAACGCCATCCGGCTCCAACAGCGGTATTCAGATGTGGATCCGGAGAAGGATGTTGATCAGGAGATGGAAATGGATCCGGATCTAAATATGGATCCGGTCACCGATATGTATCTGCATATGGATCCGGTTACCGATGTGTATCTGGATATGGATCCGATTACCGATATGTGTCTGGATATGGATCCCGATATGGACCTTTTAGAGAGCATCCCTTCTTTCATTGGTCTGGCCACAGGCGCGCTGCCAAAATGATTCGTTCAAGAAACTGAAAGCCTCATCCTCCAACTTTCAAAGTTCAAAAGGTTCAAAGTTGGGAAGCCTTGGGTTATCTGAAGGGCTTATGCGCACACCAGAAGAAGGGTATCAGCGCTGATTCATGAAAAAGGTGAAGGATCCAAGCCTTACGACACACCCTCCTTTAGCTCTTTTTAGTGAGCTTTAGATTTCAAGCGGAATTGGGCCCCCGGGGGGCCGTTCCGGGGGGCCAAACAACGCGTCTGAGGCCTTCACGATCCCTCATGTGGAGTGGAAATCCAGTACAATGACTTCAAGCCTTAAGAGCATCCCTTTTAAAGGTAACGTTCATAGACGCCAAATTGCCCGTGGGCCAGGCTAAGTGTCCAAAATCCAGGTGCCATCCGCTGTCCCAGCCGGCTACTCTGCCCCAGCCAAAACTCTACAAATAGACAATGAAAAACTTCGGTCTGGTAACAGACATGTGTGTCTTCCGAATATATCTAGAAATATCCACGCCGGACTGTGCATGCCACACGTGCATCATGCCATTTGGGCTAAGCAGATGCAATTCCGTGTGCACGAAGTTGGGATTCCTGACTCGCATGTCGTGAGGGACGGTCACCCCCCGGGCGGGGGCGGGGGAGGGGGGGGGGGCTTGGTTTTCTTCGACCGCTCGGGATTTGGAGTCGATCAATCCAGAGTCCGCCGGCGGCGGGGCGTCAAGATTTTCGGATGGTCCTGTTTACCGCCATTGGTGGTGGCGTATGCCTTCGTAGAGCGGCGCTCTTTGAGGGGCCCAGCCAGGCAGCCAGCCATGACGGCAAACCAAACCAGTAGCCCTGCAGCCCTCCAAAACCTCCGCCTTGGTACCATCTCTTATAGCAGAAGCCATCTCTCGAACGAGCGCTTTCTCTTGTATAAGGAAAAGCCTGCTCAATATACCAGGCTAGCCCACCGAAACTAAGCTACCGTACTTTGTGCCGTACTTACAGCCCACCCAAACTCCGCCGTAGTATTTTCTACTCGAAAGGGCCGGCCCTCCCATACTTTCTCCCGAACTTCTTTCCAGAAACTCCCTTCCAAACTCCCCATACTCGAGCTCGGACCTCCCTAGTTCCAAACATGGGCCGCCCCTCCCATACTTCCTCCCGAACTTCTTTCCAGAAACTCCCTTCCAAACTCCTTATACTCGAGCTCGGACCTCCCTAGTTCCAAACATGGGCCGGCCCTCCCATACTTCCTCCGAACTCCTGTCCCCCCCAACTCCCAAACTCCCCATATTTGAGCTCGGTACTTACTAATTCTTAACTTCCTGCTCCTTCTCCTTCTTCTCCCACACTCGGCCTCGATACTTTCTAATGCCAAACTCCCTTCTCCTACTTTCCCCCAAACTTGGCAGTACTTTCTATTGCAGCAGCCCAACACTCGAGCTCAGTATTCTTGCTCTTACCAGCCCTCCCAAAAACGAGCTTAGCACCTTTTATTATAGTAGCCCACCCAACCCCGTTTTTGGTATTTTGAACTATGACAGCTTGCCTGTACTCGGCTTGAGCACGCCCAAACTCGGCGTATAATACGTTCTACTGAAACAACGCGGGCAACTTTGGCCTTAGAACCTTCTACCGTAGTACAGCAGCGCTCCAAAACCCGGAATTAGTACTTCCTACTGTTATTGTACCAGACTGTAGCAGCCCTCCCAAACATGGTCGTAGTACTTCCTACTACTGCTGCCCTCCCAAACATGTTCATAGTACTCCTACTACAGCAGCCCTCCCCGACACCCGATCGTAGTACTTCCCACTACTGCTGCCCTCCCAAACACCCCGTCGTAGTACTTCCTACTACAGCAGCCCGCCGAACCTCGTCCTGGTACCTCTACTACAGCAGCCCTCCCTACAACAGCCCTCCCATTACTACAGCAGCCCTCCCTAAATCAGCCCTCCCATTACAACACCCGGATTGGTTTTTTTTTCAGGCCTTCGAATGGAGAAGAAGGTCCGTTGTGACTTAAAATAAACTTGCACTGCTGCAGTTCCAGCTGCAGTGAACAGTTGAAGAGTTGCCACTCCCACAGGGGTGTCGACACGCAACATTCTAGGCAAACACAAGAGCCCAAACTTTGGGCACCAAAATCATTCAGATTTTACACGTGCCGCACCCAATCAAATTCAACATGAAAAAGGATCTTTGGTCCATCTTTCAAAGCTGTAGAGGGCGAGGTTGTTCAAAACCACGTATTCCGAACGATTGTGGCCGGCCAACATGCTTAGAGTTCATGCGTCCGCTCACCAGAACACCGAGTTTTACTAGTTCTCTACTAGCCCCCTGTTCTAAGTCACGCCTCACCTCCTCCTCCTCCTCCTCCTCCTCCTCCTTCATCCTCCCTTCTCATGCTTGGCTGAGGTGCTTCTGACAATGAACAGCGCACAGGGAAGCCACGGCACAAAAGGCAAAACTGTCTTTCAGAAGGCTGTGACTGTACCGAAGGAGGAGCGCGACCACATGCTGTCCTCGGCATCATCGATAGGAGCCCGGGGAAGGGCCTTGTCTTCATGCAACTCCCTCATCCTAGACCCCCGATCCTGCAGCCCAAAGCGCACACCCTCAGAGACTGGCAGAGACTGGAGGGGATATCCGAGCATACGAGAAGCGCAGTAGACTAAAAGTTTGTGCGCTTCAGCGAGGCGTCATCATTTGTGATGAATCAAGCCTGCGAGGCAGATGATTCATGCACTTGTGTGCGAGCTTCCATCCTCTTCGGTACACTATTTGAGTAAATCTACACTATTTGAGTAAATCCAAGACAACCTTCTAGTAAAAAGAGAGGTTTTCTCTTTTGGATAGCTGGAAGCTGACTGTCCCCCCCCCCTCCCCCCCTCTTCCAGGGAGAGACCTGGAAGGTCAAAGGGGTGCCCGTACTTTGGCAGTGATCTCTGGGGGGTTATCCCTGACCCACCAGGAGGAAGGGGAAGGGAGTGGGGAGGGGGGGGGGGGGCATGGTCTCTCCCTTATGATTTAATTGCTGTTTCCTCATTTATGAGGACATTGCTTTCCTTGGTTGGTCGTCGTCGTCATCATCATCATCATCATCATCATCATCATCATCAACAGCATCAGCATCATCATCATCATCATCATCATCATCATCATCATCATCATCATCATCATCATCATCATCATCATCATCATCATCATCAACATCATCATCATCATCATCAGCATCAGCATCATCATCATCACCCCAACTTATTTGTTATTGGGAACACTCATCCCTTTTGTTTTGGGGAGAGGGAGGGGAGGGGGGGGAGGGGTAAATGGGGGGTTACCTGGCTTGCCCTATAAATCAAACAAAAAAATGCATATGTGACCAGGACAGGGATGGAAGCTTCCTTAAGGTGGGAATGAGGGACTGGCATGGGAAACAGGTACGGGAGGCGCCATCATGGAAGGTCATACAAGATGAGGTGCACGGACACTAAAAGAACGAGAGGGCCAGCAGGAAACGTAAAATCCCAAAGTAAACAATGTACTGGGACTCAAGTCTTTGCTGACCAGACTCGACAACAACATCAAAGCCAGCTAATGGCCCGGAAAGGCGATTTGCCCTTAGCAACTTGCAAAAACAGTTTGTGCTTGTAAACAGACATTTCCCCCCCTTCGCTCCAAAACTTTGGCTACCGCTCCCAGAAGATTTTGGCCGAAACGTTCTGGAGACCACACGCGCGCGCTAGCACATACTCACTCACAAACTCCCCCCCCCTCTCCCCCCCCCCTTCGTGTGTGCGTGTGCTTGTGCTTGTGCTTGTGCGTGTGCGTGTGCGCGCGCGTCAATGTGCGTGTGTGTGTGTGTGTGTGTGTGTGTGTGTGTGTGTGTGTGTGTGTGTGTGTGTGCGTGTGCGTGCGTGCATGCGTGCGCGTGTGCGTGCGTGTGTGTGTGTGTGTGTGTGTGTGTGTGTGTGTGTGTGTGTGTGTGTGTGTGTGTGTGTGTGTGTGTGTGTGTGTGTGTGTGTGTGTCCCCAAAACCACAGCAATGAACCTGACCAGATTGGGCTTCACATGGGTGGCTTGGACGTGGGCGGACACCCGCACTCTATCTCTGACAATGTCCTGGGACTCCTGCAGGATCGGTTGCGGGTTGTACTCCTTTCCTGCTTCAGCCGCTTTGTAGCATTCCACCACCTGTCCCCCCACCCATGAATGCAAGCCATTGAGTTTGTGCCTAGTAGCACTCCACTACTTGACCATCCACCGATGAATGCAAGCCATTGAGTTTGTGCCTAGTAGCACTCCACCACTTGACCCCCCACCAATGAATGCAAGCCATTGAGTTTGTGCCTTGTAGCATTCCACCACTTGACCCCCCACCAATGAATGCAAGCCATTGGGATTGTGCCTTGTAGCATTCCACCACTTGTCTCCCCACCAATGAATGCAAACCATTGGGATTGTGCCTTGTAGCATTCCACCACTTGACCAACCACCAATGAATGCAAGCCATTGAGTTTGTGCCTTGTAGCATTCCTCCACCTGACCAACCACCAGTGAGTTTGTCTCCTGAATCAAAGCTCGAGCAACCCAGAATCAAAAATTTCAACAACCCATCGCGTTTGTCTCCCAAATCAAAATTTCTGGTGCACCATTAAACTGGCGCTTTTTTAAGATTTGTAAACGCACTTTTGATTGTGGCTCTCTGGACTGCAATCAATATTTACCTCACAGCATAAACAACCTAACCTAGGAATGAATATGACCGAATCAAGCCTTCTAATGAATGAGCCCTGTTGAGATGTGTCACCCGAGGTCAGATACAGGAGTCGTCCTGACAGACAATGGATGTGCGTGGCTGGACAACTCCTGTGTTAGTGAGAATTGTGTGCGAGTGTGTGGAGCATAGAGAGGGGTAAAAGTGACGACCACCCCCCCCCCCCCCGACATAGACACACAGACACACACACAACACACACACACACACACGCACACACACACACACACACACACACACACACACACACACACACACACCTGGATTTTCAAACATTGCAGTTTTATATTTCCAACTCGCAGGTCCAATAAACACGTATCCTCGTAAGAAGAAAGCTCGCACGTCTCAATAACAACATTGTAGAATGACATGAAAGTTTAAACGCAACCAACAGCCCACCACATCGGGCTCCAATGATGTCCTCACAGATTCAGATTGAATTGCACCCATCAAGCAGGTCGGGAAAAACATTGCTGCAGTTTCCAGCCCACTGCATCTACAAAAGGTTTCCAAGCGACTCGTACCTGTGTCATTGTCAGCTCTGCATGGCGCGCGCAGAACTCCTTGAGAAGAGCTGTGTGGCTCTTGACCTTCTTCTTTTCGCTGATATCCTCCAGCAAGCTTTGTCGCTCCTTATTGGCGCTCACCACCAATTCATGAAGCGCTTTCGCCGTCTCCTTCACGCTTTCGCTATCGATTTTCTTCAAACCCTGCACCGGCCATACAAAAGGTCCGCACCAAACCCTACTCAAGGAATTGCTAACGCTTCCGTTTCCTCACCCTTCCCTACCTGGAGAATGTCATGTAAAGTCTCGCAAGCTGTCATCGATCCTTAAAACAACATTTTGCTTGGTACAGCAAATCCAAGCTCGTTCAGAATAAAACCAACACACAGGTACCTCGGACCGACAATAAAAACTCTCAACATTTTCTGCACAGGGCATATAATCAGGGGAACCCCAACTCGAGACCCTGCCTCTTCTGCACACTTCCCTGATTGGTCTATCCTCAACTTCTGCACCGGACACACAGTGCCCGCAAATCAACCCGAGTCAACTGCCTGCGAGCTCACTTTGTAACACTTTCCCCAGCATCGTCCTCAAATCCCGCCTCGCACATACAAGGCTGCGAGACAGACAATACCTGTTTTTCTTCCTTAGACCCTCCTCATTTCTTTTCACAGCAGACCCTGTACCAAGGCATAAAGCATGCACAATCAAACTCGATCGATCGTCTCTTCTCAACCATTCTGGACGAGGCGACTATCTTGCCACCATTCGCCAATGGGAGGCATCTCCACTGAAAAGGGACACCTTTGGCATAGGGACAAAAAGCGGAAATAATGGGCCATGATCCACTTCCCAGGAAAAGGGAACACAAGGGGAGCTGAAGAGTTGCTCTTCATTACTCACTTATTGTTAGTTATTTTAATTTCTTCGTGTCTGGTTTCTTCCCTCCCCCTCCCCCCTCCCTCCCCCCCTCTCTCTCCCTCTCCCCCTCCCTCCCTCCCTCTCCTCCCTCCTCCCTCCCTCCCTCCCTCCCTCCCTCCCTCCCTCCCTCCCTCTCTCTCTCTCTCTCTCTCTCTCTCTCTCTCTCTCTCTCTCTCTCTCTCTCTCTCTCTCTCTCTCTCTCTCTCTCTCTCTCTCTCTCTCTCTCTCTCTGTCTCTGTGTGTGTGTGTGTGTGTGTGTGTGTGTGTGTGTGTGTGTGTGTGTGTGTGTGTGTGTGTGTGTGTGTGTGTGTGTGTCTCCCTCTCTTACTCTTCCCCCCTGTTTCTGCGCGCGCGCGGTGTGTGTGTGTGTGTGTGTGTGTGTGTGAGAGAGAGAGAGAGAGAGAGAGAGAGAGAGAGAGAGAGAGAGAGAGGGAGGGGGGGGGGAGGGACAATGCCAGCTGCCCCTGGCAACAAAGTAACTAGCCTCCGGGCCCTGAAAGTTCTCACCTGGGTGACCTTGGGGAGTTGATCTTGAGGTTTGAACATGTCAGGGAGCTGGTCCACAGGTATATATGTGACAACATTGTCTGCAGTCTTGGCCTCAGAAGTCTTCAAGACTGGAGCGGCTTGCTCTGACGCCTTCTTCGCAACTGGTTCCCGCACTTCATCATGGGCCGGTGTCGCCTTGGTTCCCGAACCACCAGAACCCTGGGTACCAGTACCCAGGTCAATGGTACCCTGGGCATCGGTCCCCTGGATACCCATACTCTGGGCACCCTGCACCAGCTCGTCGTGCTTTGGGTCCAGAACGTGCGGTCGGTCCTGGGGATGGCTCCGTACAAATCCTGGGAATGGCGGCCTTTGCCTCTGTGCCCCTCACAAAAAGGCGCTTAAAACTTGTTGCGCTTAGAACACATTGCTCGTAGAACACATTGGTCTTACAACTTGTTGCGCTTAGAACACATTGCGCTTAGAACACATTGCTCTTAGAACTTGTTGCGCTTAGAACACATTGCTCTTAGCACACATTGCTCTTAGCACACATTGCGCTTAGAACACATTGCTCTTAGAACACATTGCTCTTAGCACACATTGCGCTTAGAACACATTGCTCTTAGAACACATTGCTCTTAGCACACATTGCTCTTAGAACACATTGCGCTTAGATTGTTTTGCATAGCACACTTCCTAAGTTTGCTGACCTGGACTGACACATGGAGCTAGGTAAGACCGACGGCAGTAAGAACAAGGTATGAGAGGTGACTCCATTACACAAGAGGATGCCCCACGCCCACCCCCCACCTCCGTTTTCTGGCGGGGAAAAGATAATGCACACCCACACACGCGCACACACACACACACACACACACACACACACACACACACACACACACACACACACACACATGCGCGCGCTATGAAGATGGCCAAATACACACACATAGAGAGACTTAAGAAAAATGATGCGATTTTGAGCACCCAGGCACTTTCAAATCAGGCTAGTGCCCACAGATTAGCAATTGTGACTACGCCTATAAGCCCGACGACCGAGCTCAGTGCGCTTGTGTCTTACATCACACAAACGAGACTCCAAACACTAATCCACCCTTTAATCCAAATGCGTATGCCA
>MVGU01001416.1:40000-57500 GCA_002005505.1 Botryococcus braunii | reverse complement strand
TAGGGACCATGCGCTGGAGGTCCTCCCGCAGCATCATCGTGAATCCCCCAACCTGGTCCCCCCGGCGCCCCGAAGGTCCCGCAAAGGTGTCATTGTGAGGTACAATCTCCTTGACGTGCCGAAGCGCTAGCTCGTTCGCCACCCCCTTCATATACCCGAAGAACGCCGCCACCGCCCAGCCTGCCCCACCCCCAGCAGATTGACGCCGTTGGATGGCATTCTGGAAGGTTGGATACGCTGCCTACACCCTTGCTGAGAATCTCGGGTATTTTCTCACTCATGCGCAGCTCATGCACAATCAAACATCAAAAGAAGTGAATGAATGTTACACAGTGGCCGTCATATGACCAGGTGCGCTTTTCAGTCAGTGAACAGTTCAGTATTCACAATCCAATATGACTAACCCTTACATACCCCCCATCATGATGGCTAGGGGTGCTTGTCAGTAAACAAGTACCCACAATCCCGTTTGAATGAATGAATGAATGAATGAATGAATGAATGAATGAATGAATGAATGAATGCATCAATGAATGAATGAATGAATGAATAAATGAATGAATGAATGAATGAATGAATGAATGAATGAATGAATGAATGAATGAATGAATGAATGAATGAATGAATGAATGAACGAATGAATGATGGTTACAAATTCCCCCTCATGGTGACTCGGTGTGCTTGTCAGTAAGCAACCAAGTATTCACAATCCAGGATGAATGAATGAATGATGAATGTTACAAATTCCTCAGCGTGATGACTGGGTTTGCTTCTCGAGAAAAAATCCAGTATCCACAATCCACCCTCCACATAGCACCAGGCAGATGCTCAGGAACAGACCTGGCTTGACCCCCATGGCGACGGGATCCAAGGGCTCCCGCATGACCATGTCAGCATCCAGAATGATTATGTAATCCTCCTGGGGCTTTGCCACGTGGAGCCAATCCGCCACCACCACCGGCTTGTTGATACCGCTGCGCGCCGCCCCCGCAAAGCTCAGCAACTCAAAATTGGTGCCAGTGTGTGAGATGGAACATTCTACGAAGGGAGAAGCAGAGGGCCGTTGAGTTTCCAACCTCCCAGGGGAAGCGAAGAAAGAAACACATGCACACACACACACACACACACACACACACACACACACACACACACACACACACATACACACACACACACACACACACACACACACACACACACAGAGGGGGGGGGGGGGGCTGTCGTTTTCATTTGGCTGCTCTTGGAAGCTCAACGTTGGATGGCGTGCAAGTCCAATATCCCATCACCAGACCGTTGCAAGGCCAAGTTTGGACGTCTGTCGCGGCAAATATCCCAAACCCTTGCCGAACCCTAATCCCGAACCCTAATCCCGAACCCTTACCGAACCCTAATCCCAAACCGTTGCCGAACCCTTGCAAAGCCAAGTTTGGAGGGTGGACGAGTGAATTCCCCGCCCTACAACCACCTTGCTGGCCCAAGATGTGCCTCCGTGTGAGTCGCTCCTCCCAAAGAACACGCGTCCCAAGGCCAGGCTTGGAAGTCGTGCATGTCGAACATCCACTCGCTGCATAATGGAACCCATGGTATTTGCAATGTAAAAGTTTGGCCTTGCGATGATGGATCTCTGTATCGCAAATCTTTTGACATTGCATGAACCAAAAGATCCCGAAATGCCACTCTCGCAGGTCAGGGTTTGCTTCAAGCGTTTCAAAATGCAACGAGAGGATCTTCGACGCGCAACCCCCAAGTTCGCTGCAGCGGGGTCAAACTTTGCTATCATGCTAGCCAACAATCCCACCTCCAATCTTTTCAACCTTTCCCACCTTTCCACCCTATGAACTGCCCATGTTTTGACACTGCAGAGGAATTATACATGTTTTGACACTGTCCCTTTGTCCAAGCATCCCACACTACCTTCGTTAGGGGGCGTTTCAATAGTGCCGGCTGCTGCTGCTGCTCTTGGTCCAACCTTTTCTGTGTTGTACGGAGTCGACATTCACAATTCCGTGATGCAAGGGATGAACACTCACAACTTTACGTGCTTGCCTTGGGAGCAAGAAGTTGGTGCTTCTTTCTTCTTCACTTGCTCGAGCAACCCGCTTGCCATTAGTCCACTCGAACGGGAAAAGTAATACAGTTCAGAAGCCGTTGCTTGCGCGTGCGCATGCGTGCATGTGTGTGTGTGTGTGTGTGTGTGTGTGTGTGTGTGTGTGTGTGTGTGTGTGTGTGTGTGTGTGTGTGTGTGAGAGAGAGAGAGAGAGAGAGAGAGAGAGAGAGAGAGAGAGAGAGAGAGAGAGAGAGAGAGAGAGAGAGAGAGAGAAAAGAGCGGCTGTGAAACGATTGGCTCGTCGAGCTTGAGAGGAGGTTGCGCACCTGTAGATGTCCCCGGAAGTCGGATGGAATGTCCAGGAAGGACCGAAATGGGTTGGGATGTCGACATCGATGTCCTTGTACTTCGCCCTGTCAGCATCGCTGCAGCTGACTAAGCGCGTGAGCTTACCAGGCTGGCCCGCCTTATAGAAGCTGCAGCACCATCCACGTGCCCCTCAGAAAACGGCTGCCCTATGTGCTGAATGCAACTCCCACCCTTTCCCCATCCAGATAATTATCATTCTAGAATTGTGTCCAGGAGTCCTTGGCACAGTCTCTGTGATTGCAGGAGGCTTCCACGGCATAGACATCTTAATGGCAGGATTTCGTTAAGTCATTAGTGTACATGGATGTTCCAAAATGGATTTCATTAGCTCCTGGCAGAGATCGCCAGTGGAAGCAATATATATATTCAAGTTTTAGGTGGTGGTAGTCCAACACTTCATAGTGCTTCGGAGTACAGAGTAACAGCAACATAAAGATAGGCTGGTGATGCACATGGAAAGGAGGGACGAGCGAGCAGTGAAAGAGAGATGAGCTCCAAGAGACAGACAAGAGAAGCGGTAGGGGGGCCTGTGTGTGTGTCTAATGCCATCTAGAAAATGTGTGATGAGGACATACCTATGTACGAATCCAATGGACTGCCAATTGAAGTAGTTATTGCATTCAGTGGTAAAAACTATGTGGACCGAGTTCTTGTCAGGCTCTTTGCCTCCAGCAGCTCTTGCAGAGAGGCAGAAGAACCCGAGAAGGGCAATTCTGGCATGCCAGCGAGCCATTTTATGTTTTCAAACCCAACAAGAACCCTTCCCCAGATCTGGGGTGGGTATCTCCTTATACATTCAGGCTTCTTCGGCTTCCCGTCCTGGTACCCGCTACAGGCTGCCGATCTTTATCTCTGCAAATGCGGGGTTCCCTTGCAAAACATCATATCCCCAACATTGCTTTCTTGTTATTGCTATGCAGTAGGGTCCTGGGAGATACAGCGACAACTCGAAGTTTGACGAGATCTGCACGGAGTCCTCCAACCCTCTTCGATACGGACAAGCTCGACAAAATGCTTTCCCTCCCACCCTTTCTAATGAGCCATATGCAGAGCAAGGGGGTGTCCTAAGGAATGCCGATCATAGCAGGCTGGTCTGCCGCTGGCGGGAGAGACCCTGATGACGGATGAGACAAGTGAATTCATCATCGTGTAGGGCCATGTGACTCCTTTAATATGTGGAGCGCAGACGACGCGCGCGCGCGTAAAACCCAGCACAAAATTCCTTTCTTTGCGTTGCCATCTGGTTGATGCAATGAGACTTGTTATGTTTAACTCTGATCGCCAATTCTTTTTGCTTTCTTGGTTATCGGTGGGGTGGCGGGCCCGACAAGATATTTGCTTGTGTTGTCTTTGCCGGGTTTCTTGATAAGGGGTTGTGGAAAACGTTGACCGCCGTCTCGATCTTTCATATGTAGTTCATGTTACAGTTGATACCCGTGAGCCAAGGAAGTGCGGGGTGCTTGATGGAGCCACAGTAGTCACAGAAATTTTGTACTCACACTCGCCGATCAAGCAGGTACCCCTGAGGCACTTGATGTAGTGTGGACAGACTCTCGTAGTTTCAGTTTGTGCAGATAGTTGTGGGCATATTCGCAAGTGTTGAATCAGTGACGTTTGTGAACCCTGGGTGTTGGGGGACTTGCCACACATAATTTTCGCTCTGGTGGGATTCCTTTAGACTTGATCCCTGTACTTGTGAAGGATCTGGTATACCTACTATATAATTGATTTTCAGCTCACCGTTCAATCTCTATTCGCTTCTTTGGATTGCGGCCCGTCTCCGGCGCTAGTCGCTGACGGACGTTGGGGCCGATCCCTTGATGTTTGAGGGGCTATAAATCATTGCTTTATGTGTACATATTTGTGAGGGCTCGCATGGTCTGCCCCTTGCCTCGGTCCCATCACAGTAGAATCATTGTGCAGGGCGCTGCAGTGCCATGTTATCTACCTGCACTAGTTTGCGGGACTGTACACATGAACTGAACGACATGTCAACTCGCATCATGTGACTGGCAGGGGTTGAGTGGGTGTCAATTTGGAGGATTCCTGACTTCGCCGGAAGGGCATATCAAGTGGCAGATTGTGACTGGCAGGGGTTGCGGGGATAACAACTTGGAGGACTGTAGACATCACCTGAAGGGTGTACTACGGTAGTTGTGACTGACAGGGGTTGACTGGATATATTTCGGGAGGATTAAAGATAATCTTGAAGGGGGATTACAACAACTCGAAGCTTGTGACGGGCAGTGGGTGGGTGAATATCAATTCGGAGGCTTGTAGACATCGTCTGAAGGGCACGGCAACTGACAGCATTTTTCTGGTACAGCTTTTTTCTGGCAGGGGTTGAGTGGACAGGCGGTGGTCTTCAACCGTACTGAAGCAAAGACACAGCAACTCAAAACATTCCTGCGCCCTCATATCCTGGCATCAGCTGCCAACTTGATCGACACCAGATGAAGCGGAGCTTCTCCAACCTGCACGGTGACGCAGATTCCCCATCAGCATGGCATCAACGACTTGTATCTGGTTGACGAGGCTGCCAATATGTACCCTGTTTAGCATGCGCCCCCTGGTACCCTGTTTAGCGGGCTCGCGTTTGTACGGCATCACATCAGTGAGGGTTCCGCTCCCAGGTACCACCTGCCCATGCAATGTCAGGGGAATGAAGTTCCTAATACCAAGGTATGAGCTTTCCTGGTATTTATATTGTATGCAGTACGAATTGTACAAGGACTGATTTTCCTAGTGTCTCTATTGTAGAAGTTACGAATTGTACAAGGCTAGTTCCTGGTGTCCAAATTGGTTTTGTTCATTCATTTCTATCGTAAATTCATTTCTCTCGTAGAAGACGGGGGGTGGTGGGGAGGGGGGCTCGGGTTGCATGTGCAACAAATTATGTAACAAGCTGATTTTTGTAAAAGGCTGAAGTTTGTACTGCGTAGCAGACTAGCAGTATTTGCAACGGCGATACGAATCTGCACTTGCAGAGACTGGTGTATTTGGTTCTCTCGAGTCCCGGGATGCTCCAAAGCCCGAGTTTGCTGGGCGGGGAGGCATGGATTAGGGAAGACACCGACGTGCAATCATTGTTGCTCTTTGCTTTTGTCTGGGACGAAGAAGCTTCGGTTCAATCTCCCCTTACATTGGAGTTTGGCGCGAGGCTGTTTCTTGCCGACTCCGTTCGCCGTGGTTGAAACTGCAATTGGAGAGAGTTTCTGACCTCCAGAGAAGCATGCAAATACATCCACGTGGAGTTTGCAAGTGCATAGAATGTCTGGCCTCCAAAGGGAGCATACAAAGGCATCGACTTGGGGTTTCAAGTGGATGTATTTGCATGCTTCCGTGGAGGTCAGAAATTCTCTGCGCTTGAAAACCCAAAGTGGATGCCATTTGCATGCCCCTTTAGAGGTCAGAAACTCTGTCCAACTGGGGCGTTCAACCATGGCGAAGGAAGGCAACGGTAAACTCCGCCACTCGCCGACACCAATGTAAGGGAAGATGGACCCAGCGGCTTTGCGTACACGAAAGCCAGACTCGGGTGATTTGCGTCGGGTGATTTCCTCATCCATGCCCCTCTGCCAGCAGTCGGGCCCAACCCGTTCAGGCCCGGAGGCCACAGAGAACCAGAGACACAGGGTCCGCGTCGGGTGCGCATCGCCGTTGCAGACGCCACTAGGCTGCGTACGCATTATCTGGGACACTTTTTCAAGTCCCTTTCAGGGGTGCATTGCCATTGTCGATCCCCTCCCTTTCAGGGGCATATCGCCATTGATGATGCCACCAGGGTGTGTACGCATTATGATGTGGGACTCTTTTGGGTCCCTTTCAGAGGCTCATCGCCGTTGCAGACACCAGCATGTTGTTCGCAATACGATGTCGGACTCTTTCAAGTCCACACCCCCCCCCCCCCCGCCCCAGGGTGTACGCATTATTAAGTCCGCATTATGCATCTTGAAAGATTTTCCTATAGGAAAGCGTTACAACCTTAAAGGCTTGCAAGAGAATGTTCCTGCATTAACTAAGCATTCTTTAGTATTGTTCTCAAACCCCCTATGTACCTGTCATAATGTATCAGGGTAGGCCCGGCATACACGTTGCCATGTGTGGCTCTAGGCCTTGCAGCGTATGGAGTCCCATGTGATTTCTCTCGGGGGTTAGAAATCCCGAGCCACACATCCCCATGTGTGATTCTTGCCCCTGCAGTACGCATTGCCATGTGCGGTACTAGCACCTGCCCAGGCCTTGGCATCTGCCTGTCCCTGGCCCTGCCACATGTGGCCATTATTGGTCGAGCCCCCTGTTGCTGTTGCTGTGCTGGGCAGACGCCCAACACCTCTATGCCATCTCCCCAGGCAATCTCTCTCTCTCTGGTGCCTCCAGGCAATCTCTCTCTGTTCATTGAATGCATCGGCAAGGACTAAAATTTATTAAACTGAATTCAACATATTCACCCGATAAAGGCAGCAAAAGATAAATCCCCTCTGTAAAGGCAGCGAAGCGAACTTCAACCATGTGACGGTCGAGGGTGAATGGACTGATCGATCAGTTGTAACAACTGTCAATGAGCCCTCCTCCCCCCCACCCCTCCTCTTCTCCTGAGCGACCCTGTGTTTGCGGTCAAGGGCGTGGAAGTTGGTTAGCCAGTTCTATGGGAATAGCACAAGTGGGATAGCCCTGCCTTCGAGATTGTCGCAGCTTTGGTACATGTAACTTTGCCTTTGGTATGGACTGAACTGTGTTATGGGTAAGGCACGGTGATGGCCTTTGCCACGGCGCTGCGGTGCTTTAATAAGCGCTGGCGTGTGTAGGTCATCTATTACCAGGACGCACAGAGGGTGGGATTCCATTGGGTTCGGAGGCAGTCAGGACAAAGCCCTGTTGCAACGCGTCACGTTTCACCTTTTCCGCACAAAGGACGTGACTTCAATCTCCTCTGTCAACATGGATCAGTGCGAGGTTGTGTTCTCCTGAGCGTGTGGGTCCATATCCACAGGACAAGTAAATGTAACCTTTCGCCGATACCAAGTGATAGAGAAGATTGTATGCATGCTTCTTAGTTTGGAAAAGAGCAATGTGCGATAGTCATTAGGGGCTTTCTCCTTTGTGCCTTTACAAACGCATCCAGTCTGATCCTCGTGGGCTTGGTAACTAGAGGACTCTGTACTGGAAGTCTTCTTAAAGAGATCCGCAGCGCCGTGGCTGTGACCACTCCGGTCCGTTGTGCGTTACCGATTTATGCTTATCATTTGTATCTAGAGGCCTCGGCCAAACATCTATCCCGGCTCGAGACTCTTCCCCATGTCCTCCCAACCCCTGCCTATCACCAGCGAAGGACCGTATTGTCTCTGGCAGGCGGCAATCGTGTTTGGGCCCATTCCTGAGCTTGCAGAACCATCTCTGTGATTTTATGGGGTCAGGCCGCATGCAGTGTGTGAAGTTATTTCTGAGGGGATTTTGCATGCGGCTTAGCCCTGCCTCTGGGATCGACGGGTGTAAGTGGATACTGTGCAACACATCGTTATGGCCTTTGCTGTGGCGAAGCAGACTTTAGAGCTGGTGTGAGTGGAGTCTGCTAGTACCGGGACTCAAGCAGAGCTATTGCATTGGGTTTGGAAGCAGTCGGGAGCCCTTTAAAAGTTCATTTCAGCTTTCAACTTCTCTGCATGAAGAGAATGAGGCCAACCTCCTTTTGCATTTTGTATCGGGGCGTTGGTTGTGTTCTCTGCTCGTGTGGCTCTCTAACCCATACGACAAGGCAACGCAACCTTTCGCCGATACCAAATTAAGAGAAGAGTGCTATTCACTCGCCTCTATTTGGAAAGTTGTGATATGCAACGGGCGAATGGGCTTCCTTGCTGTGCTTCCAGTCCCGTCCGCTTGAGCTTGGTTACAAGTGATCTCTAGACCTTCATATTTTATGGCCTAAATAAGGTCCGCAGCGCCCCGGGTGAGACCATTCGGGTCCGTTGCATAATCTCGTTTCTAATTCCCTTTCCCACCTGGGCCTGGGCCATGAATCTATCCTGGCCCGAGACATTTCTTCATAACCACAGGAACCCACTCTCCTGTAGTCCAGACCTGCCTTGGCCCTGGTAGGCTGCAACTGTGTGAGGCATCTTGATGAGCTTGTTCGTCCCTGAGCTTAGTCTAGCCTTGCATGTCAGTAACCTATAATATTATTATGTTTAGGAGCAAAGAGCGTCTCATGGGCCTCGCTTTCACGGGCGTTAAAGGGTGGGCTTGAGGATGGATGGCCCATGCACACGCATGTATATTGTGCCACTGCCGGTCAAATTTCTGCCTGTCATATGTTTGCCGTCAAGCCATGTGCAAGGGCGGTTCCCGATCGTGCATGGAAAGCGCAGGGAGCTTTGCGCTGTCTTTGGGATTGACGGAGCTGTATAACGTGTAACTCACCGTGATGGCCTTTGCCACAGCGTTGCGGTACTAGCGAGAGCTGGTGTGTATGGGTCTGATGGTACCGACGCTCAAGGGGCTGGACGTCATTAGGTTGAGAGGCAGTCAGGAGAAAACCTCTTAGAATCCGTTTCAGATTTGTCTTCTCCAGAGAAAAGGGACATAAGGCCAATCTCCCCTCATAACATGGGCCGGCGCGAGGTTGAAGTTGTTTGGTCCCGTGCCCCTCACCCATGGGACGCCGGAACGCAACCTTTCGCCGATACCACTGTGTGAGGGAAGAGTGTGCTCATCCACCTTTGTTACAAAAGATGTGATCTGCAAGTTTTATGAGGGGCTTTTCCTTCTCTCTGCCTCCCTTAAGGAGTCCAGTCCGATCCGCTTGGGCTTGGGTACTAAAGGACACTGAAGTAGAAGGCTCTTCAAGTGTCCGCAGCGCCGTAGCTACGACCTCACGGGTCTGTTACACGTTACCATTTTGGAATCCCTTGGACGTGGTCCTTGGTCTCGGCCGTGAAGCGCGTCCATGCACCTTGGTCTCAGGCGTGATGTAATTCAACGCAAAAGACATCTCCCCATAACCTCCCAAAGCTACGCATGGCTAGCCTAGACCAGCTGTGTCCCTGATAGGCTGAAAGCCTGTGGGGCACATTCCCCCTGCAGTTGCTCGATGTTGGATCTAGTTATTGCTTGGAATTTGAGACGATATTTGAAGCACTGCCAATTAGGCCCCCCACCCCCCCCCCCCCACCCTTATGGTGACGGTCAAGTGGGTTGAAGCTGGTTAGCCATTTCTACAGGAATAGCGCAAAGGGCTTAGCCCTGCCTTCGGGATGAATTGAACTGTGTAACGGATTACGCACCGGGACGGCCTTTGCCGCGGCGCTGCGGTGGTTTACTAAGAGCTGGCGTGTGTAGAACTGCTAGTACCAGAATTCACCAAGGGTGGGGTTCCATTGGTGGGTTTGGAGGCAGGCACGTGAAAGCCCTGTTACATTCCGTCTCGATGGTTTATCTTTTCCTTGCAAAGGACATGACCACAATCTCTGCTTTCAAGATGTATTGGAGCGAGATTTTGTTCTCTGAAGCTCCTGGGCAGGACACACAGGGTAAGTGAATGCAACCTTTCGCCGATACCATGTTGAGAGCGAAGATCGTATGCATGCACCTTTGTCTGGGAAGGTGTGCCATGCAACGGTAACAAGGGGCCTTCTCCTTTGTGCGTCCACAACGAGTCCAGTTCGATCCGCCTGGGCTTTCTTGTTGGAAGAAACTGTACTAGAAGTTCTTGGAAAGATCCGCAGCGCGGCGGCTGCGACCACTCCGGTCCGTTGTGCGTTCCCCGTTTTTTTTTTTTTTTTTTTTTTTTTTTTGTTTTTTTTTTGTTTTTTTTTTTGTTTAAATCATTCTTTAACATATCTTTATTTCCTGGGAATGCTTACCATTCTAACCTGGAGGCCTCGGCCAAACATCTAAACCGGCTCGAGACTCTTCCTCATGTCCTCCCAACCCCGCCTATCAGCAGCGAAGAAGCGTCTTGTTCCTGGAAGGGTGGCATCGTGTTGGGGCCCATTCCTGAGCTTGCAGAACCATGATGTCCCATATCTTCAGCGGTCCGGCCGCATGCAAAGTGGGTCGTGGTTCCTGCGGAAATTGTGCAAACGGCTAATTAGCCCTGCCTGTGGGATTGACGAACTGTGTAATGTGTAACGCACCGTAATAGCCTTTGCTATGGCGCGGCGGACTTTACTAAGAGCTGGTGTGTATGGAGTCTGCTAGGATCATGGCTCAACCAGACCTAGATTGCATTGGGTTTGGAGGCGGCTGGGAGGCCTTACAAAGTTCGTTTCAGCTTGCAGCTTCTCTGTTCGAACGAAATAAGGCCAATCTCCCGTTACATTTTGTATTGGGGCGAGGTTTGTGTTCTCTGTTCGTGTGGCTGTAATCCTTTCGAGAAGGGATCACAACCTTTCGCCGATACCAATGTAACGGAAGAGTGTGCTCATTAACCTTTGTTCGGAAAGCTGTGATTTGCAACGGTCGAATGGGCCTCCTTGTTGTGCCTCCAGTCCGTTCCGCTTGAGCTTGGTTGCTAGAGATCTAGAGAATTCCATATTTTATGGCCAAAATAAGGTCCGCAGCGCCCTGGCTGAGATCATTCGGGTCTGTTGCACATTATCGTGTCTTATTCCCTTTCCCACCTGGGCCTGGGCCATGAATCTATTCCGGTCCGAGGCCTTTCTTGATAAGCACAAGAACCCACTCTCCTGTAGCCCAGACCTGCCTTGGCCCTGGTAGGCTGCAACTGTGTGAAGCGCTTTCCTGAGCTTGTTCGTCGCTGAGCTTGTCTAGCCTTGCATGTCAGTAATAATCGGTTTCGTTGCGTTTACGAGCAAAGAGCGTCTCATGGACTTCGCGTTCACAGGCTTTGGAGGGTGGGCTTGAGGATGCATGGCCCATGCACTAGCATGTATACATGTGGCACTGCCAATCGGAATACTGCCCAGGCCTGTCCTATGTTTGCGGTCAAGCCATGTGCAAGGTGGTTCCCAACTGTGCACGGAAAGTGCTATAGGCTTTGCGTGGCCTTCGGGATTGACGGAGCTGTGTAACGGGTAACGCACCGTGATGGCCTTTGCCGCGGCGCTGCGGTGGTTTACTAAGAGCTGGTGTGTATACGTCTGGTAGCACCAGCAGTGACCAACGCTTGGATTCCATTGTTTTTGGAGGCATCTGAGAGAAAGCCCTGTCATAATCCGTCTCAGGGTTCATCTTTTCTGGCAAAGGACATGGCTTCAATCACCGCTGTCACAATGTATCGGAGCGGGGTTTTGTTCTCTTACGCCTGTGGGCCACACACCGCAGGTGAACACAATCTCTCGCCGATACCAGTTGTGATAGCGAAGATCGTATGCATGCTTGTCGTTTGGCAAAAGAGGATGTGGAACGGCCAGAAGGGGCATTCTCCTGTGTGCCTCTACAACGAGTCCAGTCCGATCCTCTCGGGCTTGGTGCTAGAGAACTCTGTACTGGAAGTCTCCTTAAAATGATCCGCAGCGCCTTGGCTGTGACCACTCAGGTCCGTTGCACGTTACCGCATATTGCTTATCATACTTAGAGGCCTCAGCCAAAAATCTACCCGGCTCGAGACTCTTCCTCATGTCCTCCCAACCCCGCCTATCAGCAGCGAAGGACCGTCTCGCAGGCTGCAATCGTGTTGGGTCCCATCTCCCGAGCTTGCAGAACCATGTGTGTATATGTATGTCCAATGTATGCCGTCAGGTCGCATGCATAGTGGCCACCATATTGGCCCATGGGTAGTGTTATCTACGGGAATTGTGCGAACGGCTAAGCCCTGCCTCTTGGATTGACGGAACTGTGTAACGTGTAACGCACCGTAATGGCCTTTGCTATGGCGCTGCGGACTTGACTAAGAGCTGGTGTGCATGGAGTCTACTAGTATCAGGGCCTAGGTTCCATTGGGTTTGGAGGCAGTTGGGAGCCCTTAAAAACTTCGTTCCAGCTTGCAGCTTCTCCGTACGAATGGAATAAGGCCAACCTCGCGTTACAATTTGCATCGGGGCGAGGTTTGTGTTCTGTGTTCGTGTGGCTCTAAGCCATACGAGAAGGGATTGCAACCTTTCGCCGATACCAAATGTAACGGAAGAGTGTGCTCATTAACCTTTGTTCGGAAATTTGTGATATGTTACGGTGGAATGGGCCTCCTTGTTGTGCCTCCAGTCCGGTCACCTTGAGCTTGGTTGCTAGAGATCTCTAGAGGTTCATATTGTACGACCTAAATAAGGTCCGCAGCGCCCTGGCTGAGACCATTCGGGTCTGTTGCACGTTATCGTTTCTGTATCCCTTTCCCACCTGGGACGGGGCCATGAATCTATCCTGGCCCGAGACATGTCTTCAGAACCACAGGAACCCACTCTCCTGCAGTATAAACCTGCCTTGGCTCTGGTAGGCTGCACATGTGTAAGGCACTTTCCTGAGCTTGTTCGTCGCTGAGCTTGTCTAGCCTTGCATGTCAATAACAAGCAATATCATTACCTTTACGAGCAAAGAGCGTCTCATGGACCTTGTGTTTAGCGGACTTTGGAGGGTGGGCTCGAGGACGCATGGCCCATGCACTAGCGTGTATACTTGTGGCACAGCCATTCAGAATAAGGCTTGTCTTGTGATCGCGGTCAAGCCATGTGCAAGGCTGGTTCCCGACAGTGCACGGAAAGCACAAGGGGCTTTGCACAGCCTTCGGGACTGACGGAGCTATGTAACGCGTGATGCACCGTGATGGCCTTTGCCGCGGCGCTGCGGTGGTTTACTAAGAGCTGGTGTGTATAGGTCTGCTAGCACCAGAACTCACCGAGGGTTGGACTCCTATGGCTTCGGAGGCAGTCGGGAGAAAGTCCTTTTATACTGCATCTCGGTTTTGCCTTTTCCAGGCAAAGGACACAACTTCCATCTCCTCTTACAAAATGTATCGGAGCAAGGTTTTGTTCTCTTAAGCCTGTGGGGATCCACATTGCAAGTGAACGCAACCTTTCGCCGATACCAATTTGTAAGCGAAGATCGTATGGATGCACCTCTGTCTGGAAAGGTGTGACGTGCAATGGTACAAGGGATTTTCTCCTTAGTGCCCGTACAACGAGTCCAGTCCGATCTGCTTGGGCTTTGGTTGCTAGAGGATTTTGTACTAACAGTGTTTTAGAAATTCCGCAGGGCCGTGGCAAAGACCACACCGGTCCGTTACACGTTATAGGTTTATGACTATCATTCTTACATGGACGCCTCGGCCCAAAATCTGTCCCGGACGCTCTTTCTCATGTCCTCTCAACCCCGCCTGTCACCAGCGAAGGACCGTCTTGTCTCTGGCAGGCCGCAATCGTATTAATTAATACGATTATAAGGCCCATCTCCCGAGCTTGCAGCAGCATGTATGTCCAACGTATGCCGTCAAGCCGCATGCAATTTGGGTAGTGCTTCCTAGGGGAATAGTGCAAACGGCTTAGCCCTGCCTATGGGATCGGCGGAACTGTGTAATGTGTAACACATCGTTATGGCCTTTTCTGTGGCGCTGCGGACTTTACTAAGAGCTGGTACGTATGGAGTCTGCTAGTACCGAGACTTACCCAGAGCTAGATGGCATTGGGTTTGGAGGCAGTCGGGAGCCCCTTTAAAGGGTCCCTTTCGGCTTGCAGGTTCTCAGTATGACGGGGTTGAGGCCAATCTCCCCTCACAACTTGTATCAGGGCGAGGTTTGTGTTCTCTGCTCGTGTGGCTTAAAGCCACAGGACAAGGCAGCGCAACCGTTCGCCGATACCACTGTGAGGGAAGAGTGTGCTCAGTAACCTTCGATCGGAAAGTTGTGACATGCGACGGCCGAATCGACGGCTTCCTTGCTGTGCCTCCAGTCCTGCCCGCTTGAGCTTGGTTGCTAGATATCTCTGGAGATTAATATTTTATGGCCTAAATAAGGTCTGCAGCGCCCCGGCTGCGACCGTTCCTGTCTGTCACACATTATCGTTTCTGATTTTCTTTCCCACCTGGGCCTGGGCCATGAATCTTTTCCGGCCCGAGACATTTCTTCATAACCACAGGAACCCACTCTCCTGTAGTCCAGACCTGCCTTGCACTGTGACGAAGGATTTTCCGGAAAGTCTTCGTATTCCCTTTTAATTTTCCCTGGTAGGCTGCAACTGTGTGAGCACACTTTTTGAGCTTGTTCGCCGCTGAGCTTGTCTAGCCTTGCATGCCAGTAACTTGCAACATCCTTACGTTTACGAGCGAAGCGCGTCTCATGGACCTCGTGTTCAGGGCCTTAATAGGGTAGATTTGAATACGCATGGCCCATGCACTAGCATGGATACTTGTGGGACTGCCAATCAGAATATTATATAATGCATGTCCTATGTTGGTCCTAAGGCGCATGCAAGGATGGTTCACGACCCTTCGCGAGTGACGCAACGGGCTGAGCGCTGCATTTGGCATTTGATGGAATTGTGGTAACGTGTAACACACCGTGATGGCGGTTGCTACAGCGCTACGGTACTTGTAAGGAATAAATAATTGCTGACGGCTGGTGTGTATGGGTCTGATGGTACAAGTGCTCAAAGGACTGGACTTCATTGGGTTGAGAGGCAGTCAGGGGAATTCCTCTTTTAAAATCCATTTCAGATTTGTCTTCTCCAGTGGGAAGGGACTTAAGAGCCAAGCTCCCCTCATAACATGGGCCGGCGCGAGGTTTGATTCCTCCGGTCCGGTGGGCTCCTCACCCGTAGGACAACGGAACGCAACCTTTTGCCGATACCAGGTGTATGAAGGAAAAGTGTGCTCATGCACCTCCATTTGGAAATGTGTGATTTGCAAGGGTTGAAAAGGGCCTTTTCCTCCTCTCTGCCTCTAGAACGCGCCCAGTCTGATCCGATTGGGCTTGGTTGCCAGAGGACACTGTGCTCGAAGTGCTTAAAAAGATCCGCCGCGCTGTGGCTGAGACCATTCGGGTCTGTTACACGTTACCGTTTATGATTCCCTTTCACGTGGTCCCTGCAGGTCTGACCCGTGAACCTCAGCTGGTCTCACCCGTGAATCCCAGCTGGTCTCACCTGTGAATCACGTTGATGCGCCTTGGTCTCAGCCGTTATCCAATTCACGCAAAAGAACATTTCCCCATAACCTCTTTAACCCGCCCATCAGTAGCATAGACCCGCCCTGTGCTGATAGGCTGGGAGCCAACGGGACGCATTTACCATGGCGTTGCTTGATGTCCGAACTAGCAATTGGTCGCACTTTAGACACGATGTCTTTGAAAGTATTTGCAACGCTACCTGTTGCGGCCACGTAGGTAGTGGCTCAGTACTCGAGGGCTAGTGGACTCTAGTATGTCACATCTTTACCATCTGCGACTACTTGTGGGCTACAGTGCTCTCCCGTCTTAGACTATTATATACCTAGTAGTAAATAATATGATGCAACATTTTGCATCTTATTCTCTGTGCCGTTGCTCGATGTTCAACTTTGTAATTGGTGGCATTCTAGACACGACGTCTTTCATGCCATCCGCAACGCTACTGTCGTGGCCACATAGGTACGCAGGTAGCTACTAGGGTTTACTGGGGTTTACCAAGGTTTACTAGTGTACTAACAGCGGCCACTACTTGTGGGCTACGACTCTAGTGTGTTACTATGTTACGTCTTACCAACTCCCAACTACAAGAGGGGTAGAGTACTCTAGCCTGGTACATGTCACCGATGGAGCCTTCTTCTTCTTTCTTCTCCTTCTCCTTCTCCTTCTCCTTCTCTATGCGGCTACGCCTGGCTGAATGTGTGATTTGCAACGCACCATACCAGCACTTTCAACTGCGCTGCAAACCTTTGCAGAGTCTAGAGTACAAAGCTCCCCCTTTGCACCAGGGCCGGGGGGAGCGGACTCACGTGAATGGCAGGCCTCCCAGGAGCTCGGTCACCTAGGAGGGGGAGAATGTAGCGCGCCGGTAGGCAGACGGTGCCGGGGCTCGTCCCACACGTGCCGGGCGGTACATTGGTACTGGGTGTAGCCTCGTAGGCTCGCACATTATATGGTATGGTGCTCGGACCATACTAGCACTTTCGTCGGTGCACGACTATCCTTTCCAAGAATATCACATACAACAAGACGAGGCGGGACGGAACTGCGGGACACCAACTTCTCTACCGAGACTGTTGATGAGTACGCAACCAAGGAGAGGAACACGCACGTGAGCATGTATATGAATGAGGCAAAGAGTGTCCTGTTCGTAAAGGTTTCGTTCATCAGCCAGAGAGGAACCACGCATATCACACAGGCGCTGAAGGCGCGGAAGCCGGTGTCTGCGGCCCATATCAATGGGAAGGCCATGAACACCAAGACGAAATCTGAGAAAGAGCCGGACCTTGGCAACATCAAGAGACAGATAAAAGAGGCGGGAGCGCTGAGCCTTTGTAGGGGGCGCAAACCACCGCACATAAGTACATAGCTCGGGATCAGTAGGGGCTAACCGAGGGGAAACATGAAGAGAGGCCACAGGGAGGGTATTGGCATGCCTAATGATCATGAGAGCTAAAAAGGTCTCCATATCAATGGGTTGCGGGAGCTGATAATCAGCCGCATAGGGGTACCCAAGCGGCGAAGGGCAGCCAATGAAGAACCCGCCCAGGAGGGAGAACGACTCGTAATGCCATAGTAGCATGAATCCCTATGATTACGTGCATACAAGTAATCGGGTGGGAGATCCACCAGAGTTTTCCAAAAGGTGACCCTGCTTGAACTAGATATGATGATGGGGCCAAACGCCAATCTCAACAAGGAGCACATCGTTGCGGACCGTCTGACAACCCCAAGGATCATCCGTAACATAGTATGAAATTCCTTTTCTAAATCCTTAGCGGAGGGCCTAGTGGAAGATGGGGAAAACACCCGTACACTAAAAACCTCACACCCGTATGAGCAGGCAGGCATCCCACAGGCTAAGAAGAGACGCAAGAGAATACTGATCGAGGTGGCACATTTGAGGTTACCATAGCGCGTGCTAATAGTAGACCAGTGTTGTGTTGGAGTTGATGTCCGTATTTGTAGAATCAGCACCTGTTCGCAACCGTAAGTATCTGTCACATACTCAAGCATTCGCATCAGTTACGACGTCGTCC
>MVGU01001416.1:22500-30000 GCA_002005505.1 Botryococcus braunii | reverse complement strand
GACGACCAAAAGTACAGCTTCAACTGGTAGACGTGCGCGTGCAGACAGGAGGGAAGATCTTGTTAGGTTGGCTTACCCGCCCGTTGACTTCCACAAAATTTCAAGAGGTTTAGATTCAAATTTAATAAACCTGCAAGTTTTGGAGGCTTATGATACACCACTGCAAACAAAAGGCCGACGTGGCTTGTCCGCTAGCGAACACCTTCGTGCACACGTAAGCAGGTCTAATCACGTCTCTGTACACGTAAAAAAACAAAATTCGTACCCACACTTCATGAATAACCTTAGGCTCCTCGGTCGAAACGGTCTCCTCACATTGTCATTGTCGTTTTGGACATGGCGGGACACCAAGCGTCACGCGTCACCCGATTGCTTTCGTAGGCTCGGAGGTACTTGAAATAGTACTGGCCCATGGTACCATACCATGAGGTACTTGAAATAGTACTGGCCCATGGTACCAAATAGTACCGGTAGACCAAGCATCACGCGTCCCCCAACTGCTTCCGTACGACGGGAGGTACTAATATCTGCGCCCTCCACAATTGGATTGTGCAGGGCGCGGATGGCTTCCCCCAATTGCGTCCGTAGGTCGGGAGGTATACTTTCTATTACGTACATACGTATCCGTTTATGGGCTGTAGTATATGTTATACACCCGCGAAACCGAGCGCCGAGGTGTACTCCGTCAGCGGGGCTCAGCGCTCCCGCCTTTTTTATCTCTCTCTTGATGTTTCCAGGGTTCGGCTCTTTCTCAGGTTTCGTCTTGGTGTTCATGACCTTCCCATTGATCTGGGCCGCAGGCAGCGGCTTCCGCGCCTTCAGCGAGTGTGTGATATGTGTGGTTCCGCTGTGGGTGATGAACACCACTTTGTTTTTATTTTTCACTGTCCCGCCCTTACGCCGGTGCGGGACCCTTACCCCCAGTTGTTTGCTAGTCCCTCACGGTCTCTTCGGCAGTTTATTTGGCAGGCTGACTTGCGTGCGGTTGTATCTTTCATCTCGGATGCCTTACAGGCTCGTGTTGACTTACGCCGGACGCAGTGACTTGGCCGCAGCCACGTGTGTGGCTGACCCTCCCCCATTTATTCCCCATTTCCCCATTTCGTTTACGCCGTTGCGTGTCTAGTCTTTGGTTGGCTACCTCGGGTGGCCCGCTTTTCTTTATTTCGTGCTAGCGTGTGTTGTGGACATCTTATCATGCCCTTGTGGCTGGACAGATGTAACTTCTTCTTCTTTTACAAGAGTGGAGTAAAAAAGACCAGCCCAATGTTCAGGGACCCAAACCCCCAATGTGTCAAGCTATGAGTCACACCCGGCGAGCGGCCAGCTGGCGACCCACAGCCGCCGCAATGATGAAACTGACCCGACGAATGACAAAATATCCCTCCACATCTTCTTGAGCAATGATGGCTTGGTTCAAAAGCCCCTGGAGCCTCTGCAACAAGGCCAGCGCATCAGCATGCAACCCTCCCAATGTTTCAAAAGCGAAGGCTTGGAAAGCCACAGGCGGCTGCTGACGCGACAACAAGACAGCATAGCGGGTCTGCTTGTCTTGGGCAGCGCGCGCGGCGGCCCCACCCGGCACGAAGTGCAGCAAGTTGGCAACTGTGAGTGGGGAAGAGCCAACGATGTCGATATAAAGGTCACGCCCCTCCTCCCACGCATGGAGGCGGAGGTCTGCGCGACGGCGCTCCTGGCCAGGGACAGGGGTAGGAAAGGCGGGTTCCCGGGTGACCCGCTGACGAGCTGAGGTAAGGACAGCGTCCAGGCCGTTACGAACGGAGTAATGTCTGCCGACAATGGCAACATCCCCCCCTGAGGTGCAGTGGACCGCGTGGTCGCCCCAGACATCCAACTCCCTCAAGCAGCACGGGCATTGGGAGCCAGGGTGGAAAATGGGGATCAAGAGCTGGTATTGAAGGCGGCAGCGGAACGACTCAGGGGGCATGGTCTGCTGCAAATGGGGAACTGGGAGAGCCAGCAGCCAATCAGACGCTCCAGGCTGTGTAAGAGATTGGAGCACAGCACGGTCGCGATCCGAGCGAGCAGGGTCATCAAGAACCTCCCGGTATGCGCGGTGAGACAAGGGTTTGGACAGCCGGGCTTGCACTTTGCTGCGGACAAAATTCGGATCCTCGAAGAGCGCCGCATCGAAATCAGGAACAAGGGCGCAGTAGTCAGCCTTGGCAGCTAGGGCAGCGGGGACAAGAGGGGCAGTGGATGTCCCCAGAAGGCGGTCCTGAAGGGGGGCGGTCTGCGTGACGGAGGCGAGATAGGCACAAGGCAGAAGGGAAGTGGCCTTAGTGACCCCGAGACCCCCCTGGGCAATAGGCAAGCCAGCCAAGGTTTGCTGCAAAGGGCCAAAACCACCACCACCAGCTGTGACAATGGATTGGAGGACCTGGGTTTGGAGCATATCAAAGGTCACCAAAGCTTGCGCAGCTGCAGCGGGCGGCATGGTCCGAGCTGTGAAAACCACCTTGCAGGTCCCAAGGCAACTGCGAAGCAAGAGAAGCTCGGCTTGGGGGTTGCGGAGAATCAGCAAACGCTGGAGCGAGGCTGCCACGGCATCAACGTGCGCCTGGGCTACGGAAGCCGCGTACTCGACTGACACGGTGACCGCTGCCCCCAACACTATCAAACCAGCACGAGTTTCATTGACGAAGCCCAGAGGGAACCCATCCAAATGCTGAGGGTTCGGGCGCGGCGACCACACACGGCACTTGTGAGGGTTGAGGCTCAAGCCATATGCGGGGGCCCGGTCAACAACCAACTGGACTGCCTGCTGCGCTGCGGGCGCGGGACCAACAAACGTGCCGTCATCCAGATACCACCCTTGGTGTATGTCGGGACACTCCCGATGAAGGTCAAGGAGGAGTGGCTGGACAGTGAGCGCAAAAAGCAGCGGAGAGAGGGGGTCCCCTTGCTGGACTCCTGTTGTGGAGTCCACGACATGGGGCCCAACATACTGATGGGCCGCGCAGCCGTACGTCGTCGCCACATACTGCCAGATGCTGGGGCAATGGAGGGCGACTTCCCCAAGCATGCGGTTGCGGTCGACCGTATTGAAAGCATTTTGGAAGTCCAAGCTGACAACGACGAGGTCGGGGGAATCTTGCTGGTGTGCCACCAAGCGGTTGAGGGCATGGACGAGGCCTTCTGCACCCCCTCGGACTCCATCCCCAACTTGGTGTGGCTGCAAATACTCACTGACAGCGGGCAAGACGGCTGCAACAGCTATCTTGGAAACCAGACGGCGCAGTGTGAGCCCCACTGCAATGGGCCGGATACCCCCATTGGGCTTCAAGAGAGGGGTGATGGGAGCGCTGGCCCAATAAGATCGCAAGGGAGGGGGAACATCCCCAGCTAAGGCCCGATTGACCACGCCAAGGAGGCTGTCCAATAAGAGGTCTGAGCCACCTACAGAGAAGGCATGTTTTATATGTAATGGGGTCAAGCCGTCCCGCCCGCCAGCGGCACCAGGTGGGAAGGTTTTGAGGGCAGCCAAGACTTCCTCCACTTGGGCACGGTAAGGGGCCTGCGCAGGCGGGGCGACAACGGGAAGCGGTCGGATAGGATGAAGCGCTGCCAATGCAGCACTTCTTCCGTCAGGAATGTACCTCCTCCAGAGGGGAGCTGGGGTTGTTGAGAGCCCGAGGCGAAGCCGATGTCTCTTGAAAATCCCAGCTTCCCGAGGGAGGAGGTCCGGTTCAGCGGGTGTATAACTAATTTATGCACTTCCGGTGGTGCTTCAGGGTGGTTCTGTACACTGTTTATATATTGTAATTAGCTTGGTTAGTTATCATTCATGAGGCCTTCCGGCAGGGGGAAGCAGGTACGCCGTCTCACCATCATGGCCCCGTTAAATTAATAGTAAACACATTTTTGAAACCAAGGTTAAAATATAATGTATTAATTAATGAATGTGATTAACTTTATCGGATTGTTCATGGAAATCGTGGTCGTGTGTGTCCGGATTCCCACTTGTGGGGCTCCGTCGAAACCTATAAAGACACCCAGAGGACATACAAGCAGCTTCAAACTTTCTTTTCATGCTTCCTCGTGGTATGGTACGGGGGAAAGTGTAGGTATGTTGACCATTCGACTGCAGATTCAAGCAAGAATGGGGCTCAGCAGTACATATACAATTATCAACGTACTAGTAGTACTACTACAATTGTCCTGGAATGCGGATGGCGTCTGTGGAGAGCGTCGCAACAATTGTCCTGGAATGCGGATGGCCTGAAGTGTCAGAGTTCCTGCATATAACATTGTTACCATACCCGTAACCACATTTTTCTGCTATAGCGGTACCCGTAGAAGTTTCTTTTGCCACGGAAGGCCTAGTGAACCTCTCAGGAGCGTCAACTAAGGGGGAGCAAGCACGTGACTCGAGATCACGAATGAATGATCATATATACTTCGATACTTGAATTCAGTGGAAGGAACCAAGGACAAGCTTTGACCCATGGGAATAAGCACACCAAAAAAGGAGCAGGATATAAACTAAGAAGGCCATGCGGGCTTTCTCTCGTGCTTGCCTCACATTAGCTGCGTAACGGACGGTCTCTACACACCTTCAGTACTGTCAACGTTACCCATGTAATATTAACGTGGGCCATGCCATAGGCACGAGGTTGATTTCCGATTGTCGCGTCACTACGACATTGCTGAGTCAGCAATGCTGACCGGACATTGTTGTACATGCAACGTTGCATGTACAACAACCGTTAACCGTTAACGGTTAACCGGACATTAAAGGAAAAGTGAAATATATCAGTCTCAGGCCCCCGATGCCCGAATAGTCACGTATCGACATCCGAATGGCCATAAGTGCAAAAGATGCAGAATAATAATAATAGTATGTAAGAAAGTAGGTGCAGGAATAAAAAGTGCAGAAAAATAACAATAACAATAAGAATAACAATAAGAATAACAATAAGAATAACAATAACAATAACAATAACAATAACAATAACAGTAACAATAACAATAACAGTAACAGTAACAGTAACAGTAACTGTTAGGTTATGGGCATTCGGCATCACCTGTAAGCAAGCAGACGGGTCGTAAGTTCGTGCCTCTCCAGCTACAGTCCTTGACGACTGTCTGCTCTTTAGACACATGCAACTGCATGAACAAGACTGGCATCCTTATGTGCCCAGTATCTTTCCAAACCAGTTCCGTTACATGTTGATCTGTCAATGAGCATCTACACACGGATAAGCTCCTGACGGCTGAAAGCAAGTACCTTCCTATACTCAATCAAGACTCCGTCCCTTAGCTGTTTGGGAGACTTGATTGTCCACTAAGATGGTTCACTTACAAACAAGCAATCAAACATGAACACATTACCAATACACACCCTGCGTCACCGCACCTGTACGCAAGCAGACAGGTCGTAAGTTCGTGCCACTCCAGCTACCGTCCTTGACGACTGTGTGCTCTTTAGACACATGCAACTGCATGAACAAGACTGGCATCCTTATGTGCCCAGTATCTTTCCAAACCAGTTGCTCGACTATGCGGTGATCGCAGCTTTAATAGTCCTTTCACACTAACGCGTAATCTAAATCAGATTGTACCTTATGTTCGAAATAGACCTCATCCGAACGTGTCTTGAGGTACCTTATGTGGATAGTGGACCCGTATCCTAATAATGTAAATTTGAAGATCACCTAAAGCACAAGGCATTCTATAATGTATGTTCACAACTCAACACTTCCCCTTGCCTGCATGCTTTATGTGTATCTTCTCAGTCCTAGTGAATCCCTATGACTAACACCACGGACTTGTTAAGTTGTTTGGTCATAAACTCAGCCACATTGTGAGCAGATTCCACATAGGGGATATCTGCCAGTCCCTCTCCTATGGCCTCCCTAGCTTAGTGGCATCCACAAAGCCTTCACGCTCGGGTAGCTTCCCTCCAAGAGTTAAAGCTAACTCTTGGGTGTCCCTAAGATACTTCAGCACTCGAATGGCTTCACTCCAGTGCGAAGTGGTAGGGCTCATTCTGTACCTTGGCACCAACTGCCTATGCAATTTCAGATCTGGTGGTGTTGGCAATGTACCGGAGTGACCCTTTAAGCTCACAATACCGATGGCCAGGAGTGCCTGACCCTACTGACTCCACATCCTTGGACTCGAGCCTGCTTCTAGCCACAAAGTCCTTGAACATTGGAGTATCAACTCCACGACCATCCTCACACACACCCTTTCCAACGTTTTGCAACGCTATTCTAAGTCCACAGACACCACTCATGTATACCGCAGTAATACCTCTGACAACAATTGAAGACTAGTCTCCTCGACGTGTTCAAATGACGACATGAATTTAATACGTACCCGTCATGATGATCATGACAGCTAAACATACATGTAAACTCAAAATCCATCCCCTCACTTTCAAAGCCCCCCATACATTTCAACTGACCCTTTAGTCCGCGGCGCGACATCGAAACTAGTTGCGACCGTGATTTCCTGTGTGAGTTCCCTTTCTATCACCATATGGAGGCCAATACTTGCACAACCAACATGACCCAGGACTTACTGCTTGAGTACTTTCAAGTTGTCTTGCCCTAACTCACATTGCTTCCCCTGGAAGTGCTATTACATGTTTCACGGTCCGTCGATCAAATTATATTTCTCCAACCTCTATACTTTTATTTGGTTAAGTATTTGAAGCATCAAGACTAAACAGACACCGTTACAAACGACCTGCACTCAAAAACGCATCTAACAACTATGTTTCATGTTATATAACCTAGAGTCTGGATATCAACGACTTTCATCTGGAATTTTTCAAGATTTCTCACATATGGCCACAACTCCCAAACTTGGCTCTGTGGCTATCTCTAAGAACTCTCTCTAGCTTTCATTGATTTTACTGGCTATCCCGGTCTAGCTTTCTAACGTGAGGGTGCACCGATGCATCAAGGCCTTAGGATTAAATTGTCTGTAACTGACAATTCTACCTCCCAAAGCTCACTTGTATTGGTCACAATGATGGTAGCTCACCTCTACCCTATTTATACACATAACCCTTAAAAAAGTCTTATCTATACACCATCAGTACTATGATCAGTCTCTAAGGGCGTTGCTGCAACAATACACATGACTTACAAAGTCACCAACGCTTACGTGTGTTGGGTCAAATATCACCATCCTCTGCTTGAGGAGCTAGGGTCATCACAGGTACCTATCAGTAACCTCATGTTGAGCACAATAGATCCTCTTCATCATCACTACTAGACATTAGGCTACTCAACATCCAAATGCGCGAAAAAGGCAACGCGCACACGCGCGCAACGATAACTGATGAGCTTCCCCTGACCACATTATGTCACAGATTAACCCAAAACTCTTCAAATTAATTCATTGTCCTCAGAAACCAATTCTTTTCCATGTCAATATCAGAATTAGCTTTACATGTTAGCAATTTTTGGTGTTCATAATTTGGCCCATCTAACACTCATATCCTTTGTGTAGCCCGCACCATGG
>MVGU01001416.1:0-17500 GCA_002005505.1 Botryococcus braunii | reverse complement strand
CTTATTTGGCTCCTCTGTCTTCGCAGCCATCTTTGTTGGTGAAGATCTTTTTAGCTTCCTCCCTCGTCACGATCTCCAGGGCGTGCGCCGGCGTGCTATCCCGGTTGCTCGGTTAGGCGGCGATGCTTCTCCGCGGTTCCTTTTTGAAGCGTGGGACGTTCACAGAGTCATGTCGGGCTGCATCGACAGTTACATCAACAAATTATACATATTGAGGAATGGAGATCTGTACGATCCTCTGTCCTCACGACTCCCTGGCGAAGGCGACGCCGAGAATACAACGGCGGCATACGTTCAGAAACTTCTGGTTTCCGCTGGTCCAGATGGATTTGTTAAGCTTTTGCCAGTCGGTAAAGGGCTACAGAGCACCACAGTATCGAATTGCGTCAGCATGTTGGTGGACGAGGACATCCCAAAGCATTCTGTACGGGATGTCCTTTTCCTTCCAGGCCAGCATTTTGTGCTCTTAAACCATCTGGTGAGTTTAATCTTCTTGCCTGCCACGATCAACACTTTGGCTGTGGAGAGTTTGAAGCAACATTCAGGTCTTGTTTAAAAGCGCCCCCCCCCCCCCCCCCAATAAAGAAACCCCAGATTTCCCTCCACACCAAATGCCCTTGCCCAGTTACATGCTTCCACACCGAAGTTTCCTCACAATTCCCTGTGTGTTCCCTTCATGCAGAAGGAATAGCATCTACCCAGGCTGCCCCTGCTGAGATAATACATTGAGCACACGTTGGGCGAAGCACTTGCAGGCACAGGGCAGGGAAAGGCACAAAACACAAACCCAAAAGATAACGACACCTGAACTAGCGGTAGGAAATGATATGTGGAGAAGGCCCCAGGAGCTGGATGTGGCCAACTGACATAGTCACGACCTTTTCTGTTTTGCCAAAGGTTGCGCTTCCCTTTGGCAACTCCATGATGCATGAATGAAACTCCATGCACTTAGACTTAAGGTCAAAGTCCCCGTCTCCGTGCGTGCTGCTTTTTCTCATGGATGCCTGTTTGTAACGGTCGAGGACCATAGAAGATATCCAGCGTGGGGGGCGGGCGGGCGCGCAGGGCCAGATGAATTACAGGGAGCTTGTGAACCGTCACCGCTCAACGGACGCCGACGTCACCCTTGCCTGTCTCCCTGTCGAGGAAGAGATCTCTTGCTACTATAGCCTCGTCAAAATTGATAAACAAGGCCGTGTTTTGGTAAGATCTGCGGCCTCTGCTCTCTGCCCTTATATCACTCCCTCACCTCTCCCTCTGCAGCACAACACCCCCTCTCCCCACCGGCCCGGGAAAAATATCCCTCCTGACGCATTCCCCTGCCCAAGCTCATGTAAGTTCTGCTTCTCATGACGCTCTTGTCAAGCATCCCCGAGCCTCACCCCCCAACCCCGCTCAGGGCCTGGACCTTGCAGCTCAGCACGCTAAGGTGCTCGCGTGCCGTTGTGCCTCGTATGCCACAAAACAAAAAGGCAGGAGGGAAATAAGGAGGGAGCGAGGGAGAGGGAGGGAGGGAGAGGGAGGGAGGGAGGGAGGGAAGGGGGGGGGAGGGAGGAGGGAGGGAGGGAGGGGGTGAGGGGGGAAGGGAGCGCGGGAGAGGGAGAGGAGCGTCCGGAAGCTGTGGGTACCCACCCTCTCCTGCAGGGCGTATTTTGAGACGAGGAGGGAAGGGCGGCATGTTTGTTTGTGAACACTAAGGTGGCGATCCCCTGTTTATTGGGCACTTGTGAGAGGCCGGGGTGCAGAATTTGGAGGAGAAACCGGGGCCCCATCGCCGCCCTTTTCGGGGTTCTCGTATTATTCCTGGTACCGCCCGCACCCGTACCGCCCGCACCGAGGGAGATTCGGCAATCATGAAAGAGGACACTACCAAACTAGGTGAGCCCCAGTCCTTAAGGGCCCCCCCCCTTTTATCCGTTTTGATGGAACCATTGCCAATACAGGCAATCACAGACCTGTGTGACAGCAAGAGCATGTCTCCAACCTTCACCCCGCCCCCCCCTCTCAAAAAAGACACACACATGGACACACACACACACACACACACACACACACACACACACAGACAGACACACACACACACACACACACACACACACACACACACACACACACACACACACACACACACACACATACTCACGTATGCACGCGCACGCGCGCGCACACACACACGTCCACGCACACACTCACGTACGCACGCGCGCGCGCACACCCACCCAGACCCTCCCAGCCACCCCAACCGCACCCCACATAGTGGCGTACCCACCCACTGACCCAGCCTCTAGCACTTTCACCCGTCCTGTTGTGCCTAGTATCCCTGGCGTAGGGTATGAGGGATGTGTTTTGCTTCCACCCCTCCAACAATATCTGGTTGATCGGACTTAGCCGCCCATGCACAACAATGGATGGAATATAATAGATAAATAGAAAATAGAGAAGAATAGGTGAAATATCGCAAATCAAAAAATCCCAGTGGATTTCCGATGTAAGTGTTGTTTTAGTAGTAGCTACTGCAGTAGTAGCGACCTATTGGTCCCACACATTATGCGAGCATCCGGTATCCGGTTATTCATTGTACGGTTTAGGATCTTTCTGCAGGAAATTGTGACTTTTAAATGATACAGAAGTTTCCTTCCTGTGGAGATGATGAAGGCCAATTTCACAGATTACGCAAGGTCTCCTGACCTCCACTAGGAATGGAGACCTATTGGAATGTGGGGCGTGGATACGTTTTGGCCAGTATGGCGGAGGCTGTAAAGCTTTTTTCGTCAAAATGGTACCATTGGAATGGGGGCGCTCACACAGAAAGCATTGTTTTCATGCACATGCAACCCCAAGGGGTCCCCTAGAGGCCCTCTTCCTAAACAGATCATGACATCCACTACTTCACTTGTTTGTCTTTCATTGTTTGTCCTCACCAGCTGCTTCAAACTCGGTTGCATTAATGCGTTTAACTTAATTAAAACCCCATCTACCTGCGTTGAATCCGCGTCAAACCGGCGTCAAAAGTAATGCAGGGAGCTTCGACTGCATCCCCAGTGAGTCTGACAGTGATAGATTTCTCGGGAAAGTCTTTAGGGGTTGCGAACTCTAATTCTAGGGTGATCCTTCGGGGTCGCGGACCCTATTTCTAGGGAGGCTCTTTTTGGGGTTCGAACCCGCCTAGTGCGTAATCAAGCATGCGGATTTGGGTGCGGAATAGGTTTGGATGAGCATGAGGCTGCTGTGTTTCCATACATCGCATCGGTGGGAGTGTACGTTTTCAAGGAGGACGTTCTGCGAAAGCTGCTGAAGACTGACTCCTGCCGGTCATTACTTTATGAGTCATCGGTCCTGGGATGCGCTATCAAAGATTACGATGTACGAGCATGCGATGTCTCTCACTTGTTCGCTGAAGAGAATGTGAGCCGCTGGCGCCTTTTGTCGGCCCTGGATAAGCAGGTTTGCAACATGTTTCCCTGTTTTCATTGCGTGCACTTCATGATATGAGTGTAAAGTGTGCATGCCCCGGCAGGCGCGGAGAAAAAGGGCGTGCTTCATTTCTGGCCTTTAAGATTGCCTCCTTTCAGTGGAGGGGGTGGGGTGGGGTTTGCAAGGGGAGTAGGCCGACCTTAATACCCGTGAAGAGGATGTGTGCGTAGTCTTCGTTTTTAAACTGAATACCTCTGTACATCATAAACACAGGATTTTTGATGCGTCTCCTCCATCATCATCATCATCATCATCATCATCATCATCACCACCACTACCGTCATCATCATTATCATCATCACTATCACCATCATCATCCCCATCACCATCACCATCACCATCGTCATCGTCATCGTCATCGTCATTGTCATCATCATCGTCATCATCATCATCATCATCATCATCATCATCATCATCATCATCATCATCATCATCATCATCATCATCAGTAGTAGCATCAGCATTGTCATCGTCATTATCATCATCATTGTCATCATCATCATCATCCTCATCATCATCATCATCATCGTCTTCATCATTATGATCGTCACCATCGTTGTCTCGCCGTTGTCATCATCATCATTCTGATTATCATCATCATCATTATCACCATCAGCACCCCCTTCATCATCAATATCATCATCATCATCATCATCATCATCATCATCATCATCTCCGGAAATGGAAGGAAGACTCGCGGGGAGGGGGGCACTTTATAGAGCTTCTGTGTGTTCTTCACCGCAAAAAAACTGAAAGTCTGATGGCAGTCTAATGTCAATATTCCAACAAGGTCATTTTGCTGCAAGCAAGAGTAGTTAATCACGAGCTAGGCGATATTTTTAATTCATGTGACTATAGGCAAATGACTGCTGCTTCATCACCCTACTGCAAACCTGAGCAACATGCATGTAATGCATTCCAAATAGCGAATTGTTCAGGTCCATGCTCATGCTTTGCATAGAGGTCAAGACAGGGAAATGGGGAAATCCGCCCCGGGGGGGGGGGGGGAGGCATGCAGGCAACAGCTCTTGGATTGGAGACTGGACGGGTACTTTTTCTGTATCTTAAGACGATCTATTCTCGGTGCAGCTACTTAAAAGTGTGGGTCTTTCCCACGTCTTGATGCTCTCACCCCCCCCCCCCCCCCCGGGGCCCCGTCCTTGTTGCCCTCTACTTGCAGTTCATGTGTAGTACAAACACCTGTGTTACCAATGGACGAGAATGGAACATGCATCTGAGGGCATTGGGGCGTGAGCACAAGTGGCCAGGGGTGAAATAAGCAAAGTTTTTGGAAGGACCGGTTAATCTGCATTTTGGTGATTGCAGGCATTTGCTCTGTCTAATAAGGCGCACCAGGCCCCACAGATGCTTGAGTAGCCACCAGCTTAGTTGCAGGAAGAGGTGGGAGGCATAGCCAGGTCATAAGCGAATGGTCATGCGCTAACTGCAGCTGACTTAGAATTAAGGACATGGGCTGAAGAAGAGGTAAGTGGCGTCGCAAGCTCATCAACAAGTTGTAACAGTGCTACTAACAGCCCCAACAAAAAGACTGTGCAACCGCTGTTTGTTGCTTGTGATTGTCTTGCAAGCCCCACCTCAGCGGCGCGTTGTCCAAAACCGTGTTCAAGGAGAGATTATGAGCAGTATTTTGTCGGAGCTAAGTATTTGTTGTCAACCGTGGTTTTAGCTTTCAAGAACACAGCAGCGTTGGAAGTTTGACCCCTCGATATTGCATTCTCCTAGAAATCGCACACAGTTTTGGCATGCTTGCAAAGGAGGATCCTGCCATTCTGCGGTAAACAAAGTAAGTCTTGTCCACAAACTTTCAGCAGAGATTCAATGTGTGGCCATGATCATTATTGCCAGCACTTTAACATGCGGCCATGATCATTATTGCCAGCGCGTTCAACATGTGGCGATGAAGTCGTTTGCCAGCTCTTTTAACATCTGGCACTGACTGCCGCCTCTTGAATACGTGGCCATGATCATGAATGCCATGGGTGCTGCCTTTTTTACACGTGGGCGACTTTATACTAAACGTTTTGGTGATTTGTTTTCACCAGTATGGAAATTTTGCTTAATTTCTTTCGCCTCTTCTTAAGGTGAACATTTGGCACTTCTTGAACATGTGGGTTGCTACCACCTCTTCGTAACGTGTGACCAAGGGTCACACGTCTGAAGTGTCCAGTACATCACGCACATGCTAAAGGCATTAAACGCACGCTCTCCACTTCAGGCAGTGCCGCAGAAATGCTTTGGCATTTTTATTCCACGTTCATATTTGGCAGCGTTGTTGAGTCACGAATGTGAATGGGCTGCAGTTGTGCGCGTGTTTATAGTTTGCGTTTTGCAGCTACTTGCAGAACACGTTGATTGCTTTTCTTGGTAATCCTAGGAAGGACTTTCAGCAGGGGTCCACATGCCCCGGTTGGGATGGATCATCGCTGGGTCTCTGATCCATTGTATACATACATACATGAATATTGCGATACATCGTGTACGTACATTAATGAATGATGTACAAAAGTTGTCACGTGGAGGCCAATTTTGCATCGGTCTTAAAAATTTAAAAGTAAATCTATGGAGATTCATGCAAATGACCATAGAGAGGCCAAAGAGCCGTTATTGGACCGTGTATGGAGGCCGAAGCATTCTCAAGCGCTTTGCTAGCACCGGCATTTTGAGCCCCTTAGCAAGCTTGTCTTAAGTGTTGACCCCGGATGCATCCAGATGGTTTGTCGCCGGGGCTCCAGGAAGAAAGGAAGGAAGGAAATATGACGTCCAAATTTCATCATCCAGATTTCTGGTGTGCGGTTAGGATAGGGTTCACTCCTTATATTTAATAGAACATCAGGATCCGGCCGTTATGGCTGAAGGAATGACGATATAATTGCCTGGGATCCAGATGCACTACTAAGACCTGGATGTCTCTGAAGCATTCATGTAGGTATCATCACTTGCAAGTACTGAGAACCAACAGTGGGCAGACCCTTGCAAATTTGTATTTAAATACGTGCATTAATCACATTGTATTTGATGCAACGCCTCGCAAACTTAGAAGTGAAGAAAGTGCTAACGTGTGCTGAAGCAAGCAGGGGGGCCGGGATTGTGAGGTTAGAGGAGCTGATGGCGTGAGACTGTCATGACGGTGACGTCACCGTGCCACTGTTGGAGACTAGCTCTACAGCTCATGTAACGACAGATCTGTCGTTACATCTAGAATCCGGATATCCATATGTTGTAGCTATAACATATGGATTCATATGATATGTCTATAGACATATGATATGCATCCATTCGGTAATGTAAGGTCGAGCTTTGATCAGAGCTCATGCGAGTGAGAATCGAGTCTCACGTCCAAGGTGTACAAGACGATCGCCCAATACTTGCAGTACATTCCAGATTGTAGAGCATCACCAGCCTTTTCTGGAACAGTAGACTTTGTCAACTAGACAGCACTCTCTTCTCTGACGAAGACGGGCCAATAGGTGCTTGCAACTCATTTCGAAAATTTGGGATTTTATAATGTAAGGCATGGGCCTTACGCAAGTATACTGCACCTATGAGTGGTGACTGGGACCCATGTGTGACTCATTAGGCTTGAAGGTCAGATGTGCTTAGTAAGGAGACTTCTGGGGTCTCAACTGAGTGGGTCCCCTCGGGCGCCCACCGCGACTCTACTTTTGTGTTTGCGGGCCAACCGCTCCGACATTCTTCTGGTTGGCTGAATGAAGCCACGGGTATAAGAACGTCCTGCCTTGTTTGCGCAATTGAGTGGCATCATCACTTGCTTTTTTGTAATTTTTTTGACATTGTATCATTGGCAGAGGTTTTGCTGTAGTAGACAGTTGTGGACGCTGTGTCTCGCTGTGGCTCGTGAAGACTCTTACAGGTCCGTAACTGGAAGAGCTTGTGAGTTGTTCAGAATAGAAGGGAATATTAGAGTCTGTCTTACTGCTTGAATGAACGTAGATACTTTCATTGATTCAGCCAAAGTCTCTTGGAAGCCATATGTGCTCCCAGGTGTTGTCGGGTGTACTTGGATGTCACCCATTTATCGATGGGATCTGATATATCAACGTGCCATGATATTAGCGGGATGATATCAACGTGCCATGACTGTGTTTGTTTGGCTCAAAAGGTTCTAGTTCATCTTCATACTGGTTTTAGATGTGATTTGTATGATTTCATGACCGTGCAATGGTTAATATCTTGTGTCTGATTCAATTTGCATGGTCAAGTGCAGTGCCCACGCACGGCACAGTTCTGCATCATGTGATTCATCGGACAAGTAGATTTGCATAAGCTACGAGGTTGCTTCTTAGATAAGGCGCTTCTTTATCAAGATGGCAAGCGTTGTGGTCAATTCCATGTATGATTATTGTAGTGAGCTGAATGAAGCCACGGATGTTGGAGTTCCTGTTCGATCGAACGTCCTGCGTGTTTGTGCAACTGATTGGCATCATTACTTGCAAGTAATGATGCAATTGCTTTTGCAAAACAGTTGTGAAATTGCAGCGTTGGCAGTGGACTTGATGTGGACGGCACTCTCGCTGTGAATCCGGAAGCCTCTTTTTTGTCCGACACTGGTCTTTTCGGGTGTACTCAGACGTCACCCATCAACGTGCCTCGACTTCATTTGCTTGGCTCAACAGGTTTCTCACTGCCCATAATCTTTTGTACATATGCATGGTCTTCGGACACACATGTATCTAGCACCGGTGCCGTCAAGCAAATCCGTTAGCGTAATGCACCTGTGGTCTATAAGAACCTTTATCTTTTCCAGCCCAGGTGCAGTTTATTACTACTCTCTCCCATACTCCTCAGCTTTTTGGGGGGGGGGGGGGGATTTTGGGGACTGTGCACCGTGCGCAAAGGTAAGGAACCGTACATCCAGAACCAGGCTCCATGCTTGAATTGTACTTCAAAGGGGCAAGTTCAGCCAAGCTCTTGTTGAAGCGAATGCCCTGGGGACCGGGTATGGTCAACAACGGGTCCCGAGCAGGAGGGTTCCCACTGGTACTCCGCAGCCACACCCCGTGGACAGGTGCGGTCATCTCCGGGACTCCCGCCAAGGGACCGATCGGCGATCGCGAACGGCGGATTCAAATCGCACCAAGAGGTCCGGTGCACCTCGTCGGCAGACGGTCACGGAGTTGACTAGTTTCTTTTGGCGGAGTTGGTTTTCCTGTGAGACTGATTTTCCACTCTCCCTTGCTGAGACTGTACAGGGAGGGCTTTTCGAGAAGATCCTCGGTGGCCAATCCACAAGGACAAGCCCCGGTGACCGATTAGAAACGTTTAAACGGTGATTGCCCAGACAAGCATTCTCTGCAGCTATCTCCAATCTAGATTTTGCATGGACTTGCCTTGTGGGTTGCAGGCGTGCAGCGAAGGTTTCGTTATGAGGACCCATGTGTTTACACCAGTGAAGCAAAGTAATTCATTTCATTCCAAGTACCTTTGTTAAACGCCATTCGACTGAATTTACCCTAACATCATATATATATCCGCTTTTCCGGTTTGCATCGGACTTACACCAGCTGGCCATGGGTTTGCAGGTTCCTGAACTCCTCCCATTTGTCAGTGAGGATCGAAGCTAAAGCTCAAGGATTGTTTACCATGCTCCGTGACACCAATTACAGCCAGGTTGTCCCGATGTTTCTCAGGAAATTGTGGACATTCTACATGACGGCCTCCAACCGGGCGCTTGCCGCTGGTTCAGGCTGTCAAATTTCTAACCTTCGTTTTTTAGAAGCCCAGAGGGTCTTGTACTTCAAAACTTAGGTTCCAGACGCCCAGGTGTTAAGTACTGGAGATGGTGACAAGGATCCAATTTGGCATCTTTCATCAACTCATCAGTGGAATGTGATGTTTCGCTGTCTCATCTTGTTCCTTGACTGTGCTCTTCTCAACACTCCATTTCATTCGGCCGCGAGCGTCATCCCTCTTTCATTGGTGCCCCATCAAATCCTACTCCTGTTTGCTTGTGACCAAGAGCTGGGGCACGAGCTGTGTGTATAAAGCACAACCCCAACTCCGAATTCCCCCTCCCCCAACAAAAAGCCCCCCCCCTCCAAACAAACACACACACACACACACACACACACACACACACACACACACACACACACACACACACCACGCACGCGCACCACACACACACACACACACACACACACACACACACACACACACACACACACACAGAGAGAGAGAGAGAGAGAGAGAGAGAGAGAGAGAGAGAGAGAGAGAGAGAGAGAGAGAGAGAGAGAGAGAGAGAGAGAGAGAGAGAGAGAGAGAGAGAGAGAGAGAGAGAGGGGGGGGGGGGGGAGAAGGGACAGCCAGAGGGGTAGAAAGGGGGCAATGGGGCGGAGAAAGGAAAGTAAGGGAGAGAGGGTTAACGCCGTTAACAGTTTGTGATGGTCCCGGCCGCTGCTGAAAGTTCTCTCTGTATGGTTGCAGGTGCCAAAAGTTGGGAATGTCAATCCCAATGCCTCTTATCTCCACCACGTGCATGAAGATCTCTCTGTAAAGGAGCAAATATGCCAACTGGAATCCCAGAAGCTCTATTTCAGATGGATTTTGGACCAGAAGGAGATCATGCATGCAGCCTTGCTGGTGAGATCCCCCTCTATTGTCAAGAGATTGTAATAGTCTCGATGATGAATCCCCTTCGGACATATGCTACCTCCTAATTGTTTTCCTGATAACATCCCCTTCTACTGTAAGCAACCCTCGTAATTGTCAAAAGGTGGTGATTCACCTTCCGATGTACAGTTATCTTGTGATTTCTTCCTGGTAACATCCCTTTCCATTCTAAGCCATTCTTGCAGTTGTGAACTGAGTCGTGTCCCTTCAGTCCTGGCATGGCCACCGCCAGACTCCCACTTTGCCCCCTTTATCCTGCCCTACTTGCCTGCACCAATCGGCACGTTGCAGGGAAGCCAACCTTCAATCAATGCATTCTAAATGATATAAATAGCAATGCGCACAACCTGTTGCACGCACCGCAGGGGGAAGTGGAAGCCCAAAAGCGGGAGTGGGATCTTCGAATACAGCGGTTAAAAGCTGAACTGGCCGCAATCAAAGAGTACCAGGTAATCTACAGCGTAGCGTGCATGTGCGCTGGTGTGTCTGCGTCTGTGTGTGTGTGTGTGTGTGTGTGTGTGTGTGTGTGTGTGTGTGTGTGTGTGTGTGTGTGTGTGTGTGTGTGTGTGTGTTAGTGTTAGTGTGTGTGTGTGTGTGTGTGTGTGCGCGCGCGCGTGCGTGTGCGCACGCGCATGCGCGCGTTCATGTTTGCTCGTGCACGGGCATGTCTGCACGCTTGCAGGTGTGTGTGCGTGTTGGGGGGGGGGGTGAGAGGGAGCGGAGGGGGGGGAGGGAGGGGGGTGGGGGAGGGTGGATGGAGGGGGCAGCAGTGCTTTTAAGAGCCTCTGCTTAGGAAGAGCCTTATCTAATGAATCCAGTACAAGATTGACTTTGCCGTTGCAGGAAAATGTGCCGCCGAACAATTCCCTTTCCAGCTATGACTTGGGCGCACAGAAAGGCGTGTAAGCACTCCCACTCTATAAGCTCCAGTCCTGTAAGGCTCCAGCTGTTGTTATCCACGCCCCCTTCTTAATCATAACTGCCTAGATGGATACGGAGCCACTCCTAACTCCCCAGTGCGCATGGACTCCTGCTACTTCACCGTCCACATGGACTTGTCGAAATCACCACTCTGCATGGAGTTTGCGTAATCACCACTCCCTATGGACTCCTGCTAATCCAGACTCAGCATGGAGTTCTAGAATATCACCACTCCGCAAAAACTCCTACTTCACATTCCGCATGGACTTCTCGAACTCACCACTCCGCATGGAATCCTCGTTTTCAGCACTCCGCATGGACTCCTGCTTCCTCTAGCATTCCGCATGGACTCCTGCTTCTCTCAGCAATCCGCATGTACAGCTGCATGGACGGAAGGGCAGCAAGTCCTGCTGGTTCACCACTCTGCTAACCAGCTGAGACTCTTCTGCGACATGAAAAGAGACGGCCCGGAGTTGGGAGACAGTGCGCATGGGTGTCCTTCTGAGTTGCTACTAGTGTATGGATACAAGATCTCTTATGGTCCTCTGTTGCAGTTGTTTCTGGGGCTTCGATCCAGGTTCCTACATGGTTGTCCGTTGGGATTGTTACCAAGGCTTGGGTCCACAGTCCCAGATGGCTCTGTCCGTTGGAGTCTTGACTAAAGCTTAATTTCAGGTTCCCGCGTGGTCGTCCATCGGGATTCTAGATTACGCTTGGGTTCAGGGTCCCACGTGGCTATCCCAGGGCATTGTTACCATGGCTTGGGCTCAGAGTCCCACGTGGCTGTCCATGGGAGTTGTCCCTAAGGCTTATGTGGATTCCAACGGACACCCATGCGGGACCCTGAAACTACTGAGATTCAGGCGCCCGCATCGCTATCTCTTGGAGTTATGAATGTTATTCTTTCTCTCTTTTCTTCTGTACTAAGGCTTGAATCCAGGGCTCCGCACACTCGTCCGTTGGTGTTGTTACCAAGGCTTAGGTTCAGGGTCGTAGGAAAAAACATGTACAAATCATATACAAGGGTTGTCCTCGCTTGTCCCTTGCAGTTGTTTCTGTTGTGGCAGTATTGACAGTTGCATGTTCCGGCTGGACCCAAAACACAGTTCATACCAGGATTTGCAGGTGGCCATGCCGCTCTATCTCTCTCTCTCTCTCTCTCTCTCTCTCTCTCTCTCTCTCTCTCTCTCTCTCTCTCTCTCTCTCTCTCTCTCTCTCTCTCTCTCTCTCTCTCTCTCTCTCTCTCTCTCTCTCTCTCTCTCTCTCTCTCTCTCTCTCTCTCTCTCTCTCTCTCTCTCTCTCTCTCTCCCTCCCTTTTTTCCCTTTTTTTTGGCTCTTTCTTCCCCCCCCCTTTTTTTTTTTTTTTTTTTTTTTTTTTTGTACCACGTGCTGGTACATGGAAGCCTTCCCTGTTGGAGGAACCGTCCCTCATGGAACAAGTGTGGGTGCTTGTTCCAGGGGTACCGGGACCTCAGAGGTTGATGGTACAATAGAGTAGGTGCAGGTGTACGGGACAGGGCTGCCCAGATGTACTGGACCAGGCCTAGACCGGGCCAGCCTGTCCTTTGAGCAGGTGGTAGATCTCCCGCCTTCCCTTCTAGATTGCTTCTTAGGATATGCGATAGACACAGTTAAGCTGCAGTACTCAGATACGCTTAGATCCCCAAAGCGTGGACCTGTACTGCAGTGTTTCAACATGATGTTGGAGTACAACGTGTTCTATTATAATATTGAGGACCAGCTTAGCGGCGTGTTATCACCTAGGCGGTGCAGGGAAAAGTCAGAAGGCTGCGAGACACGAAAGCTGAAGGGGCGTTCCATGGAATACATTAGCAAGTATTGTAATGGCGTTGTTATGATTGTGAGAGTTCCAATCACTATATTAGCAATGGTGTAAATGGTGTAAATGTGAGGTTAATAGGGACTTTTGGTTGGTTTGCTTCACGTGTATCAGCCGTCAAAGGTAACCTGCTGGCACACCGCCTTGCAACGAGCGCCTGAACCTCTGATCATACTGCGCAGTATGCATGCATTCCAATTGTACTGCCGCTCCATGGGACACGTGCTCGAGCGCCGTCACACCTTGTGACAGGGTGACGAACGGGTTGCCACAATAAAGGACCTGAGCACAAACGGGGATATGCCATGAATTTAAACAATGACTAATATTACATCATAGCAGCTGCTCTTATCAAAGCAGCAACGATTGCAGCCAATTTGATTGTAAAGATCACACCACTGTACAAGAGTACTAACCTTGAACGGATCACACTAGAGTACACCGATACAATAGTATGGTACAGTAGCTAGTGTACCGTAACGCATTGATTGGACCAGCAGGTACGCCTCCTTGTACTGTCACCTCTTAACACTAGCAGCCAGTTCATGCGAACGTTCCTGGCTCGTGTTTGCACAGGCTGTCTAGACTGGTCTGCTGCAGCGCTTCGGGTCCTTTAACACCCATTAAATTTAAAAGTATGACAGGACAAATATATCAAATCATATGACAGGACAAAATTGTTCAACCTTGATAAAGGTTGAAAAATTTCCTGTCATCCTGGAGCCAAAACTTAACATGTGTTCAGGGGGTTGCGGGAGATACCAACCGTACTGCGTGATCATGATATGCATATGTGTTGGGAGTCCAAGTTGGGACCATAAGTTGAAACAACAAATATATTGCTCTGGAGAATCTCTTCACTCTTTTATTGTTAAAGGTTGTAACAAGCGAAGTAACTTCGAGGCCATGGGCTCAGGAGCAGAGCTTTTAAAGTCAGAATGATTACAATATTGTAGAGTATGGGTCCATGTGGGTCCTAAATAGCCTTTTTAGTTTACAGTGATGAAAAATACTCTAAAGTCTTCGCAAAAGTGTTCACAACTACGCACATTCAATTTTCTATGGTGGTATCGCAGAACAAAATCCTTGCGAAACTCATGAACATACTCGTTTAAACTGTGGACCGATCGGAAAGAAAGAAAGAAAGAATTACATCAACCCAGCCCAAAGGGCCTGATGAGATGTTAACGATCGGACTTGTCCTGCAGAAGTCAACTGAAACACGAGATGACCATTTATGGATCAAAGCGTCAAACTAACTCAGGCGATGACGGTTATGTCAGATCCTTATGTTTAAATCCTAGGAATGGCGCCCGAGATACCCAGAGGAAAGTACCAGTTTACGATCATATGCATGCATAGCTGTCACTAACAATATGCAAAAGATATCAGTGAGAAGATCACTCTTATTCATATGAATAAGGGTGATCTTGCAAGAAATTGTGCAAGTGATCGTGCAATTCCCTGCGTCCTATTCAAATGGATAAGGGTGATCTTGCAAGTGATCTTGCAACGGCCTGCGTCCTTGGAAGATCACCCTTATCCATATCGATAAGGGACATCGATAAGGGTGATCATGCATGCGTCCTTGGAACACAGATGATAACCTAAAAAAGGGATTTCTCAAAGGCCTATGAGGAAACATTATTTTTCCTAGCTGGACAGATGTCATGTCCTACGGGATTAGGGTAATAACCTAATCAGGGTTTCCTCCTAGGTAGGTTGCCCATCCATCCCATATATGCAGGGATATATCCAGGGATTCTCCACGTATCCCTGGCCCGAAATTAAACGGGGCTCTTCCTCTCAATCCTGCCCGTCCAAAAATAGTCCATGCATATATTTTCCTGGACCGTCCTCGAGTTATCGGCTTGCATTCTGTGACGACCGATCCTCAACGTCTGACTCGTCCCGAGCGCAAAGGCAGTCATTAACAATTCAAATGTCCCTCCTTGCTCCATTCTCTACCAAAATCATGCATCCGCGTCAGCATGCATAGTATATGTAAGCCGGCACAGAAGAAGAGGGAAAACAAGAACGAGCAACACTCGCACTCATTTACCAAACCATCAAGTGAATGCGCAGTTCATACGCATGGCACTTGATGCGCTGGTAAATATCCTTCATATGCTGTCTGCGTTTGCCCTTGTCTGCTCTACAACGCCTCGAAGCTTTAAGCATACATACATCTCAATGTCTTGCGCACACTTGACATCGCGTCATCATGTGCCGGCTCCTTGTCAAGCCTTGGTGCCAATGAATATCACTGCCTTTTTTTTCTGCAACTCCACACACAGGTGGCAGACCCACCAGGCATACTAATGCACGTGCACACATCGAGGAACACACCACATGCACACCGCAAAGCCTTTAACGCAAATAAGTAAATAAGCTTGAACACTTCCTCATAAGGAAGCTTGGATCGGAGTATTAATACTCCGATATTGGCTTAAGTCATTCAGCAGGCACCTTGCATGTTTTCCAACCGCTTTCTTCATTCATTCATTAATGAAGCAGCCACCTTAAGCTTATGTTACTGATTTGCAGGCACCTTATGTTCCAACCGGTCTTCTATTCAGCAGACACCTTGTATACCGACCGGAAATAATACCAATGGTACGTATTGCAATTGGCTAAACCGCAACAGTACGTACCGCACTGCCTTCAGGCTGCCAACATTCTAAAAGCACACCAGTGTACCTACATTCGAATGGCAATTTCCAAAATATTCCTTCCACGAAATAAGGGCTGCTCATGTACGGGCAACACGTGGGTCGACCATTTGATTTGTGAGCACGCCCAAGGCATCTAGAGGAGATGTTAACATGTTGTTCGACTAATTGACTGGTGGACACTACACAGGAATTTAGAGCTATCCCCTCGAGGGGATGTTAACATCCCATCCAGTTGCAACTTGCATTCAATTTGCAACAGGACGTTCAATCAATACGATAAAATATAATCTAAATTGAAGTCTGTCAGACGCGTTTGGTCTTTCAAGAGCGGGCCCCGTGCATGGCCGAAACCGGGTGAAAAGCCCTAATGACTGCTGCCATGTGCACACATGCTGTACCATGCCATATGCCACGTGCCATATGGCCACAGTTGCTGTCAGCAGGACATCCTAACACCAGTAAATATGGTCGCATTCGACTCTAATTTGTATTCAGGAGTAGATACGCATCCACATCAGTATACTTTTCTCCTGCATCTGCTAATTCTCCTCGGCAAAAGTTCATCCATGTAAACTTAAATACTAAAGCTAGTAATTTCAGCTAGTCAGGACGGATTCTTGTGCTACACCATGTCTTTCGATTGCGGCTGAAAGGGTCTGGAGCCCCGGTCATACATGTACATTGTACTGTAGTGGACAGTACACTGCTGTAGCAGGTGCAGCCACAGATACTCCATGCTAGGACCGGGGAACAGGCCCTGGTCCCCCTAGGACCTCGACCTCCTCGGATAACGGCTGTTCGACCATTTCCTCGCGAGGCCCCGACTCACCATTGGATACCCTATATCGCTGATCAATTAATAAATTTCAATTTTAACCTCCCAATACCTAACGGCATGAGGAGCAAGTGGGACCAACCTCATTGGTACCAAACTGCATGCATAACCAAATCAACCGAATGGCAAAACTACTGTCATGAGCGTTCTTGGTACCCCTGATATGGTGCCGATTTGGTTTTACAAAATCCCGACTTTCATGAATCCCAACACATTCATGAGTGGTCATTGCCAACGACCAATCACGTGACACACGTGTGCACAGGCCCCAGCCGGTCCGTGCCGCTGTGTACGCGTAGCCTGATCAGCCTCAAGGCCACCCAACGTAAGTACGCAAAATACTATGCAAATACACACCTGTTGCATGTGCATGCCCGCATCAGCTGCGCATCGAGCTGCCGTTCATGAGTGACTCCAGTGCTTCACCACCGCTCATTTTGACAGCCAGGGGGATACGCTATAGGGCATTTACCAGGCAGGCCTGGATTACTAAAGATGCGGAGCCTGTCCAGAACCTGACAGGTTCGGACAGGCGTCACGGCTTATTCTAAACCTTAACGGGTCTGCACCAGGAAGGCCAGGATTACTAATCAGTGCCAATGCTGTGCTATGCTGTGGAAAACCCTACTTGTCATTACTCTTGTTAATCAAGCCCCCATCGATCCTTCCTGATGCCGACACAGGGGGATCAACCAATGGCGTAACTTGACACCGAAATTACTCCTGAAACAGGGTCGGAAAAAAAAGCGCCGAAATTACTCCTGAAACAGGGCCGGAAATAAAAGCCCCGCATGTTTGTAGACTTCTAGATCTAGATCCTTAGAGATCTTGTGCAAGTTTGCATGTAAGCAACACTCACAGGCCAAGCATGCTTTCCAAACGATATAATGCAATAGCTGTACACGCACTCGCAAGCAACGATGCAGCACAAAGCGAAGGTGTCGTCCCTGATTGGCAACGTGCGACGGTATCTAGCTATAGCACATCAGGCCGAGATTCGGGCAAGAGATCTGGGCACAGATCTCCTTCAGAGATGTTTCAGTTGCTAGTACTCACGGTCTTACTTACTAAAACCGGTGACCCGGCATGGTCGTGATGGTTCAA